>JAAQRH010000289.1:0-33690 GCA_013186785.1 Fusarium pseudonygamai
GTTATTTATAAAATTAGTACTATGCTAAACATTACTTTCACTTGATTTCGTGTTCATTCTACAGCTGACATGTTCAAACAAACCATACAGAACAACCACCATGGCCTGAGGCTTTAAGCTTCTGTTCGTGTTCATGACCTTATTCTCTCTTCGATTGGCACTCGTCAATTCCTCAGATACAGAGTCAGAAGGCTTCTAATACCTGCTAGAAACACAATTATCCATACACCACATATCGCTGCAACACCGTATCCTAGTATCTTGGCACCAAGCGAAACGTCCTTGAACATCCCAACCAAGAAGGATGATAACACCAGACACCCGAACACGAAGAGTCCAATGTTGATCGTGAACAGCAGTTTTCCTCTAAAGGCTAGTCTGTACACTAAACTTCTGACACCAAGTTTGCTGTCCACCTCTTTCACAACAGCCATGAGATTCAGAAGAATTATGAGGATTAGGACAATGGCCGCAAGTAGTACCACCACATTGAAGAAGTCGTACAGCAGTGTGCCGAGATCTTTGAATCTTGTTTGCATACTGAGAACTCCAGCGGCAAGAGGCAAGGGTAGGAAGACTGTGGCCAGGAGTGTGAGTTGCTGAACGCCCTTTGTTTGATTGATGTCCCGGGCTAGTTCGAGATACTTAAGGTCGTGATCTAGCTGATCTGAGAAGTTCTGGATTCTTTCGCTCGCCTCTCGGCAGAATCCTCGCAGTTCCATGTCGATGGCCATGAACTTATTCGCATGAGATGTCGAGTCAACAACAGGAGATGATGATCTCACTACATCGATCAGGGACTCGGTAGCACTGATTAGTTTGCGGCTCATCTCTCGAAGATCTCGATACTCGTATGATCGCTGGGTAATAGTCCTCAGGTTCCATTTCCAGAGTTCCGCGGAGCTGGAACCTGTGTTTACGTCATCTGCATGTTCTTTCTCGTGCGCTTCCAAAGCAGTGAGGAATTCGAAGAATAGTCTGAGACATGCGTGGTGGAACTGAAGAAGAAAGAGTTTCTTCCAGTTATTCTTGGATCTAACGGCAATGTAATATGCATCCAATAACTTTATCTCTTTACATATCTGCCTTGCAGAATGGAAGTCTGGTAGGCCAACGGCAAAGCCTTTTCGAGCATATGTGTGACATTCTATTACCACTGACAGAGTTAATATCCATCATAAAGCACGAAAGGAACTTACCGCATCTACCTTCGCCTTCTTCAAGTACCCTGATGTATCTCCTGACCTTTGTGGGGAGCCCAGTCTCATATATACCGTAGTGATATGATGCCATGAGTCCGAATTGGCTTGTGTCCATTGCCGAGAAAGCTGTGCGAACCCTGTGGCAAGATGAAATGTGTCTTCAGAGCCATGAGAACCATCTTCTGTAACCTTAAATTGTATGATATCAACACCATGGGGAGGTTCGTTACACCTTGTCTCGCTGGCGTTATTCTCCGGGTTTTCGTTGCCCCAAGGATATTGCCAACGGGACTCTCCCTCAAGCGCAACGTGCCAACCTCCATGAAATTGCGTCCCATCGGGACCAAGGCGGACACTGTACTTCCACTCTGTCGTATCCAGGAGTCTTTCTCTTCCTTTCAAGGAGTCGAGAATGAGAAAAAGTCGTATGAAGAGTGGGATGCTGCGGACCACAAAAGATACAACTTCGATACCAACACCGATAGACTCCATAACTTGATATCAGTTTGTTGATTTTCTAGTATCTCGTTTTCACATAATGATTAATCATGAGGTAACTACGTGCGATGCGGGGTTTTGGGATTGCGTGAGGCTGATGCCAAAAACTTGAACCAATGACCAATCAGGAGACACTGCAATGATCTGGCATTTTTGTTTGCTGAAAGGTGTGGCAGCAGCGCTACGTGACATGGAAACAAGACATGGGTCAGATTCTCTACCAAGGTCATCCCCAAAAGACACCGGCATCACAAGAAGAACTCTTTCCAACGCTCTTATTCGCAACTAAACACAATCCTCTACTATTTGGCCTTCTGTCCCATCCAAAAGTAATACTTCTCATAAGAATGAATGTTGACATTATTCAAATCCTTTCTCGCATCAGCCAGGAAGACCTCTATCTCTTCAGGCCCCAAGATCTTGCGCAGGGGCTTGGCTGCCATGGCGCCAAACATGTCGCTGACAGCGGTCTTGAGGTACAATCCAATGAGGCGAAGTTTCTTGTCCTACCGAGGGTCAGCTTGTCCAGATCAACTGGCGACAGTCCTTACCTTTGCCCATGTTCCAATAGGGACTTTGAGGACCTTGCAGGATACGTTGGTGAAGCCAGCTTTCTCAAGAGGTTCTCGCAAGTTCTCACCCGCGCGGAACTTCATGCCGAAGCTGGCTACGGCTTGCTCAGCGGTGTCGAAGAACTTGGCAAGAGGGGCGTCGGGGGCTAGAGAGCCGTCGTCGCAGTTGGCGCGGGCATCGAGTTCTTGGATTTCAATCCAAGCACCAGGCTTCATATGGCTGTTGCGTGTGAGATGAGAATGTAGATGGGGAGATGGGTGAACGTACTCGTGCGCTTGACGAAGAACCTTGACTTCGTCCTTCAGCCAGGGGCTGATGCAGCGCATGTGCACAAAGTCAAAGTCGCCGCCGTGCATCCATTCGTCTTCGATGTCGTCGACGAGAAACTTGAGATTCGGGGGAACCCATGAGGGTTGGATGGGGCTGAGATCGACTCCTATCACAGATGCGCTGGGGAATTTGTCGGCGACTTGGATGGTGAGTCTTGAGGTCTTGCGAAAGAGCGGTCTGACTTACCGTCGATGGCCCAGATACCAGTTCCGGTTGCGAGATCAATAATCTTCTGGGGGTTTTCAACAATGGGCGAGAAGAACAGGTTGCCGCTTGAAATGCACGTCAGTGTCTTGATCGCCGCGAAATCCAATGAGTTGTTCGTACTTGGTGAGCTCCAGCATCATGGCGTGCTTCATGTCGTCGCGGTTCTGCTCCGCATCATCATTAGGGATCGGATACCTGTCCAAATCAGCCACCCATCGCAACATGCCCTTCCAGGTTCCTCACGTTCCATGACGATATTGATGATACTATCGAAAGTCAGCACATTTCTCCCCTGGCCAAGCCGTCCAACTCACCCGTCTTCCATTCTCAAAAGCATGCTGATAAATACTCGTGTTCAAACTCGTCGAACTAGACGACAAAGTCGCCGAGTCGAAATCCGACGTCTCAAACTCATCCTCCTCCTCCGCGCGCTCATGCGCGGCAATAGGCTCAATCGGTTCCTGAGTCGTAGTCACTGGTTCCGCCATGATTTAAAGAATTGAAGTTTTAGGGTTACTACCCGAATGTTCCGCGGCGGGAAGCGTAGTAGTGTTGAGGAAAGGTGGACTCGGGTGATTTTCAAGCCCCGCATCCATCGTGCGGAAAATGGCGCAGGACCCTTGAACATGATGGAGACTTTTGTGCACAGTGGGACATTCAGGCTGATTAAGGAAAGTGACTGTATTTTCATTTCGGAAGCTCATTATCTATCCTCTACTCTAGGTATCAAACATAAGAAACATTGCATTGCAAAGAAGAAGAAAAAGAGTGCAAATCATAATCAGGCATACTCGATAGTGAAAGTCATGCTCTGCCCAGGGACGCATCTTGTTCCTGGCGCAACAGCCATCGCGACTGACCAAGTACCTGAAGCGCATCGCTGAAAGGCCGTTCCTGTCTTGATGCAGTTCCAGTAGCCTTCGGGCGTGCAAGCTGTACCGGGGGTGATGACACCGGCGGCGGGTTTGGTCGGCGCAGGCTTGATTGATGTAGTCGTGCTCGTCTTGCGGGTTGTTGACTTAAGGGTCGTCTTGGCAGTCGTCTTCTTGGTGGTTGAAGGAACAACAGTGATGAAAACACCGCCAGGGCTGTGAAACATGTTAGCAAGATCAAGCAAAGAGAGAAGACGACGTACGCTGTAGACTTCACTGGTGCCTTTGTCGTAGTCGACTTCTTTGTAGTAGTTGTTTTTGTCGGAGAAGAAGAACCAGAGCCGGAGGGAATGTAGGGTACTGGTAGAGCAGCACACTGGCCGACCGGCGGTCCAGTGTTGGTCGAAGTGTTGTCAACATTGGGTCCCGGCTTAGGAAACATGAGGTCGACCATCTCGGTAGTTTTGCATCCATTTCCGACGTTGGCGACAAACATAGCAGGCCGATTCTTAAGTGCTGTCTTTACTGTTCCACTTCCAGCCGTGACCGTGATAGCCGCGCAGTTCATGTACATCTCGCGGTTTCCAATCCTGTTAAACCAAGTCCAAGCGAAAATAGCCTCTCCGGCTGGTGTATCAGCCGGGAGAGTAAACTGAAAGTTAGAAGTCGGCGCCTTGGGGCAGTTTCCAATCCACGACTGGAGAACGACCCAAGTCTTGCCGCGATCAAAAGAGAGTGAGACCTGGCAGCTGCCGCCTCCGTGATCAGCACCGCCAGCGATGCTGATACTGTACGACTTTCCAGCCTGCCACGTAGCGGTCGGTGCACCTTCAGCGGTGCCGTAAAGAGAGTTGTATCCCTTGCAGGGAAAGTTGCTTCCGTCGGCGTTGAGAGGCGAGGTCATGCTGTAGTCGATGTCCTGTCCGGCGTTGGGGTTGTATTTACTCTTGAAGGGGGGAGGATATGTCATCTCCATGTGGGCTTGGGCTAGACCAGCTAGACCGAGTGCTGTAGCGAAGGCGTTGAAGAGCTTCATGATGAAAAGGAGAGTTTGGGTGTTTGAAGGGGGAGAGAAGGAAAGGGAAAAAGCCAAGAGGCTGTTGTTATGTATGTAGAAGAATGTGTGGTGAGAATGAATCGGTGGGAAAACGGTGAGGCTTTCGATTAGTTTTATACATTTTTCAGGACGTGCAATATTGGTTTTGACGTGCCAAGGTTAGAGCTCAGTCGAGAACTAGGGAGGATTGCGGGTTCGTGTTAGTGCGGCGGCCTAGAACGTGCTCCCTCCAAGGGATGTGAAGGGGAGACAAAACCAGCCTCAACACCAGCGCAACAAATTTCCAGTGTGCATCACTGTAGTACAGTGAGTTATTCAGTGAGTAACTCAGTGGGAGCACAAGTTTCAGAGTGGTTGGGAACTGGTCATATGGAGCGTGATTGAGACACGGTGATGGGCGACTTTGCATCACGGGGGATAAAGGGATGAGACCTTTTGATGCGAGGAGTTGCTCAGAATGGCTGGAAGTGAGGTTTTTACAATTTGAAACTTGGAATTTGATGATGGGTATTATCATGAGGCTCTCATATTACGTAGTTGGAGTGGTGTTTTGCTGGCCAACACATTGATCCAGATGGCTGGATGTGAGACATGCGTCAGTGACAATGGCCGCCAGGGCTGGGAATACCACGGGATGACCGCGAGACCTTCTACAGTGTTTCAGAACAGCAGGAAAGCATTCACGGTCAATTGAGATTTCGATTGCAGGGTAGCGCATGTGCTGCGTGATCAAGGGCCTCTGGTGTTGAACAATTGAAGCGATCACAAAGCCGATTGTACGATGACCATTCACTGTGTTCAATGAAATACGGAACAAACTCACCGTTCAGTTATCAATACCGAACTATACCAAAAACATCAATTGCCATCAATATCTTTAATGATCTAAAAGTTCTCACGGAAAGAAAAGTCTTTAGACCAATGCTGCCGTTAACCGTTACGCCAACCCATAATCCGTTCCTGCATTCCCCCGGCGCCACGCGTTGCAGTAAAATGCAAGGTCCCGTCCCTGGAAATCGCATTCCTTGAATCCCGGTTTTGGAAAAAGATCGGAATTCTGCTGGGCTGCGCAGTTGCGTAGCGTACTTGACAGGAATGTGAGAGGGTTTAAAGCGGGCGGGATCTTCACTGGTTTCGGGGTTCGCCACGGCGAGGACTGGTCTGGAAAGTTGGCATTTTTGGTGAGGTACATGTGAGTAAATTCTTTTTATAGATTGTGTTTCGTCTCAGCGAGGCTCGGGGCACGCCGTCAAAAGACTGTCTCGGGCGAGGCGTTTGGTGTAGCGACCCCAGAGAGCGCTAGACAAAACGCCAAGTTCGCGAACAAAGGCGATGAGCGACGCGCCAATTTCTTATCGGTTGACATCAAAAGAGACATAGATCTATTGTTACAATTGTGGTTGCTACATTGCGCTCGGGTTTTGCGGAACGTCGGCATATCAACGACGTCAATGACTCTGCAACTGGGGCATATCCCCGAAGCACAAATTTGTCAGCCGGAGTTGACGCATTAAAACGCTGCAATAAACTGTTACATCGCTCGATAAACAAGATGCGCGGCCGTATCCCTGCCACTAAAGCTTGAATTCAGGTTGCATTGTGGGTATTGATCTGAGCTGGTGACGATTTTATCACCGATTCTTGGCGTCACTATGGTCTCCGCCCAAGATCTTCTTGAATGCGACCTACATACACAGTTGTGATCGCATCAAGGTTATAACCATGTCGCGCAACCAAGAACATTCGTCCCAAAATTCTTGTTCCTCTTCCTTCCTTGAATTACCCGTTATTCAAAATGCAGCCCGATATTCCCTACCGACAAACTCACAAACAGGCTCCAGATGAGTGGAAGCTAGAGCAAGGCCTCGAGCCCGCTCGTCTCGGAATTCGTAACCAGAGCAGCATCCAGATCAACACAGAGCCCCATCGACTCAACCCAGGTGACCACGAAGAGCTGAAGGGTCCTGATATCCCCGAGGACCCGGATCTCGACGTTCAAGATGAGCGACCCGGTTGGAAAGGCTATGTTGAATGGGAAGACTACCCCGAGAAGAAAGCCAAGGCTCACCAGCGCTTTTCACGCTTCACATTTCCCCCTCCGCCTGAGTTCCAGCTAGAGCCTCTTCCGGCAACGAACCCTGTTCTTGAGGGTAAGCGATGGAAGTTGTGGCATAAAGCCATTGGGGGAGTTTTGGATCAGGTGCCCCAGATCAGTTGGGAGACTGTTCTCAAGGTAAATAGTCGTTTGGGTGATTGGATATCAAGCTATGACTAACTGCCGCAGGAAAAACACCCGGAAATGCTTCATCTTCTCGAGTTTCCTTACAACGGAGAAGCGCCCAAAAGCCTCCTGACCAAAGACTACATCATGCCAAACGAGCTTCATTTCGTTCGCAATCACGGCGGCATTCCCGACATCGAAGCAAGTGCCTACGACATCCGTCTTGATGGGCTCGTCAACGACCCCAAGACACTCACCCTTGCAGACTTGCAAAACGAATCCCTCTTTCCAAGAGTCAGCAAACTCGTGACCATTCAGTGCAGCGGTACTCGTCGCTTCGAACAAATCGTCGAGTACCCAGGCGAAGGCGATGAAATGATCAACGCCCCCTGGGCCGAAGGTGCTATAGGTACAGCGAAGTGGACAGGCGTGAGTCTCAAGAAAGTCATCAAGTACTGCGGCGGTCTGAAAGATGGCGCCAAGCATCTTGAACTCTACGGCGCGGATACGTATTTCAAAGGAGGACAGTGCATGAACTACGTCGTTTCTGTGCCGTGGTCAAAGGTCAAGGCGAACGAGGTTATGTTGGCTTGGGAGATGAATGACAAGCCATTGCCGAAGATTCATGGTTTTCCGTTGCGCGCTGTTGTTTTTGGGTATATTGGGGCGAGGAGTTGTAAGTGGCTTTATCGGATCAAGGCGATCGAGAAACCGAGTCTTGCGCCGGTACAGAGCAGGGAGTATCTGTACTTTCAGCAACAGACAGGAAAGCATAACCAGCTTCCCACCAGTAGGTCTCACTTTCTTCACTCCTTGAATTCGACGCTGACTGTTTTCAGTGGGCATTCAGATCCAGGAGATGCCGGTGAGCAGCGCCATCATGTCCCCTTGGAACAAAGAAGTTGTGGCCCACGACGGTGAGATCGAAGTCAAAGGTAAGTCTTCCATTGCGTGTTTCCAAGAACTTACTGACGCTCCAAGGCTGGGCCTACTCGGGCGGCGGCCGCTGGCCCGAACGCGTAGAAATATCCTCTGACGGCGGCTACGTATGGTACGCCGTACCCATCGAGAACCTCTCCCCCAAGCACAAATTCGCCTGGCGCACCTTCACCGGCAAAGTACCCTGCGACCACGAAGGCTGGACTGAACTCGTTGTTCGCTGCTGGGACAATAGCTTGAACACGCAGCCCATGGAAGTTCGGCATAGCTGGAATTGGAGTTTGCATGTGACGAGTAGCTGTCATCGAGTCAAGATTTATAGTGTCAATGCGAAGAGGGAGGCTACGAGGAAGAGGTTGAGGGAGTTTGATGATCATGGCCAGGGGTTTATGCCGATTACTAGACCGACGGAGTTTGTTCCTATGAGTTTGGAGGAGTATGAGAAGGAGGTTGCAAATGTTGAACCGAGGGATGCCGATGATTAGACCATGTGATTGATCTAGATTCTAGAATTCAAGATACTCAAAGTCCAGGCGTGGCTATGATTTGATAGTTGAGCAGATAGCCCTTTCACATTCCTTTTACAACAACCGATCTTCCTAAACTCAACTATTCGGCCCGGCGATTTCAACTAATCGCAGCTTTTATATTGCTATCGGTGAGAAGCTAACGCTCTGCGACCCCTCTCTGGTCGTCGTTAAGCAAGCAGGTAGTCTCTCCAGGGAAGGAAAGGAAACTTAGGACCTTTATCCTAAATGATCTAAAGACTTGGGTAAGTTAGTGAGTTAGCGTAGGTTCAGGATACCGTTCACTGCTCTTAATTTAACATCCAATATTAGAGTATGGTCTCCCCCAAGGCGTCTCCAGTCCGATCTCTTCTCTGGCTGCAATGCCACCACCCAACCCCTCGCGGCAAGAATTCCGGTACTTTAAGCGAATAGGGTAAGAATCGCCGGTGTGAGTTTCTAGGTGCTCACAATTCTGTCATAAAAGGCTGCCTATGACGCCTTTGACTCGAGTCGCATGCTGATAATAATCACGTCACAATGCGACTGTGGAGCTGACATCCCGGATATAAGGACAACGCCTGGCATTTGAAAGGCCAATCGACACAGAAATATTTGTCAGTACGAAAAAATGTCTGAAGTGAGTGTAAAATTTCTTCCAAGTCAAAAGCGCTTCCTGGCTAACCTTGGTAGTCGAATGAAGCACCTGTTTATACCCTCGCCGAGGGAAAGCCCGTCGAGGACCCAACGTCGTCCGTCGTCCTTCGCGGACCAAAAGTCCGAGGCGGCGGTCTCGCATTGTTGGCAGACACGCAATTGATCGAGACACTTGCTCACTTTCCTCGAGAGCGTATTCCTGAGCGGTAAGTCTCTTCAGCCTTCCATAACAGATAGTCTTAACTAATGATATCAGTGTTGTTCATGCCAAAGCAGCTGGAGCTTGGGGCTACTTCGAGTGCACCCACGACATCACAGACTGGTGTTCAGCAGCACCTTTTCGTCGCATCGGTAAGCAGACCCAAGTCCTTGCCCGTCTGTCCACTGTGGCTGGCGAAAAGGGATCGTCCGACACCCTCCGTGACATCAGAGGCTTCGCCCTCAAGATGAAGACCGAGGAAGGAAACTGGGATTTTGTCGGGAACGACTTGCCTGTCTTCTTCATTCGCGACCCGGCAAAGTTTCCTTCGTTGAATAGATCCCATAAGCGTCATCCTCAGACTGCCGTCGCTGATGCGAGTATGTTTTGGGACTTTCACAACAACAACCAAGAAGGCGCTCACTGTCTGATGCAACTGTTCGGACCTCGCGGTGTACCACAGTCTCTCAAGAATGTAAACGGTTTTGGAAACCATACGTTCAAGTTTGGCAAACCTGAAGATGGGTCTTTCAAGTATGTCAAGATTCACTTCAAGCCTGACGATGGCATCAAAAATCTTTCGCAAGAGGATGCTGTGCGCCTTGCAGGCGAAGAGCCTGATTATCATATCAAGGATATGTACAACTCTATTGAGAGAGGTGACTATCCAACATGGACTATGTATCTTCAGGTCATGGATCCCAAAGAGGCAGAGACTTACAAGTGGAACATCTTCGACATCACCAAGATCTGGCCTCACAAGGATTATCCTCTCATCCCCGTTGGAAAGCTTGTGTTGAACAAAAACCCGGACAACCATTTCCATGATATCGAACAGGCAGCCTTTTCGCCTTCGACGCTCATTCCTGGTATTGCTCCGTCGGCTGATATCATGCTGCATGCGAGAATGTTTAGCTATCCTGATGCTGCACGCTATCGCGTTGGTCCAAACTACCAGCAACTTCCGTGCAATCGACCTCTGGACGCCTATTCACCATATCAGAGAGATGGACCCATGCGCCTCGACGGGAATTATGGCTCAGACCCCGATTATGGTGAGTAATCTTTGGTAACTTGAGCCCGAAAGGAAATGCTAATAAGTACAGTTCGCTCCTCGTTCCGCAAAGTGAAAAGTGGCCCCGCCGACGTCGCACACAGCGAATGGGTTGGCAGGGTCCAGGCACACTCCTCCGACGTCGAAGACGAAGACTGGGAGCAGCCTCGCAATTTGTGGAAGATCTTCAAGGACAATGGGGAAGATGAAGTCTTTCTGAATAACCTGTCTGGTCATGTCAACAAGGCGCTTCCAGAAGTTCAGGAGGCAACAGTTCGTAAGTCGCAAGGTGTATTAAAAGTGTTTTGTGAGACTGAGCTGACAGATGACAGGCATGTGGGCAAATGTTGATGAAGAGATATCGAAGAGGCTGGAGGAGAAGTTGAAGAAGTTGACTGGGGATTTTGACCATTCCAAGGCACCGCCGAGTCAGACTGTACTGGCGTCGAGGCGCAAGTGATGCTTGTTGGAAAAGAAATAGTGCCCAATTGATACACGGATACCTTGTCGAGGCTATGGACTCGCTTTTCTCGAGAACGCAGTTCCCTAGTACGGACACCGAGTTGTTGTTGTTGTTGTTGTTGTTGTTGTTGTTGTTCTTTTCTTTTCTTTTTTTCTCGAGTCGCATGAGTTGTTGTGGAACGTCATGTTCTTCAGAGCAGGGCGTATTTCATAAGAGGGGACAACCCGTACTGTTAGACCAAGCCAAAACTCGGGGGACCCCTTGCCCAGCAAGGTCTTCCTATGGTATATGACTGACTAACACGTACTTGGGCTCAATGCCTTGTCAACCGTTCTGTGTAACCAATGCACCCTAAGAATAGATGCACCAACGTTTCTGGAAGACGGTTCCGCGCACAGTCAGCAGCCTGTTCCTGCTGTGTTCCATGAACTGCCATGATTACATTCCGTCACTCTCGTATTCATATGCACGTCAGATCAAAAGGGCCGAAGTTGTCTGTTGAGTCAGGTATACAGTCCGTACGAATCAGCCTGACCTGGTCTGCTGGAAGCCACGACGCGTAGCCACTGGCTTACCAAATGCCATTTAAAATTTCTTCTAGGCCTTAGTCGCTCTCATTCAGCAGCCGATGCCCATGTAGATCTTTCCTCTTCACCTCGTCGACCAGGTCGTGCTTCGTTCAAAATGGATAGTGATGTCTCTCGTGCACAAGAATCCGACCAGAACAAAGACCTCAGGTCAGCGCCAACCTGGTCTCCATCCGCAGGCAGCTCCATTCAGCACTCTCCGTTGCTCCATTCTGCGGCTCCTCCAGCCTGGCAGGGCACAACTACCAGCGAGACTAGTCTTCTAAACCCCAACCTAGGACCCAATGGAGCGATCACAGCCATCGACTCTCATTGCTCCTCAACTTGGTCGAATATTCTCCGGAGCAGATGGCTAATGGCCGCATGTCTTGTCTTCGGCATTGCAGCAGCTGTTGGCCACGACACGCTCAACAAGTGCCTTTCTGGCAAAGAAGCAAAGAATCAAATCTGGTGGCTTCGGCTCGGGCAGTCTCTCGCATTTATCTCGAAAGCCAACTCTGCTATTGCAGTATCTCTTGCTTATCAACAGATTGCCTGGACATCCGTGGCTCATCGGAACTTCTCCGTGCATGCGGTTGACTCGCTCTTTGGCGCAGCACACAACGCCACTGAACTCCTCAACACTGAGGCATGGAAGAAGTCATGGTTTGCGATGCTTCTTGCTCTTTACATGTGGATATCGCCACTCGTGGTGATCTTCACCTCGGCTACTCTGAACGTCGACAGCCAAGTGGATAGGACATGCTATAATGTCCGGACCCTCAACTTCGACCACGAAGCGAAGAAGAAGTGGACACACCTGAGAAAGGCAGAGGGCGATGAGATACTGCAAGGTGGCAGAATATCACGGTACAACGATACCTTGCCAGACGAGGATGGCCCTGATGTCTTTGACTTTTGGATCAGCCCGAGTGCTTTCCTCGAAGAGATCGCATCCAGAGTTCTGACAGGGGGACAGGCACTGCAGCGAGACGAAGTCGCTGAGGAGATCTGCGGGGAAGGATATGACTGCTCAACGGTTATCTACTTCACTGGCCCAGGATACAAGTGTGAGCAACTCGCCAACGGCACCAACTCGACAGTCAAGCAAATTCCACGGCATGGATGCCCCGTTCAACATGAGTAGGATGATTCCCGAAGGATGGAATACCTACAACTGTGTTGCCGATATTGGAGACTACTCTGAACTCCAGATCGAGCACGAGAGATACTTCAATCGACCATTACAGACCCTTCCATTTCCCAAGAATCTCGGTGCTTTCAGAACGGAGCCTATCATATGGCTAGGCTACGTCACCGTCGACGACGTACTGGTCAGACACGCCGAAAACAGCAGCCAAAAAGGATGGGACACGGATTTTACACCCATCATTTCGGCTTGCGAGCACTGGGAGGTCAAGTACACAGTCAACCTGACATACACGCGGGGCTTCCAGTCGTACAACGTTACGAATCGGGAGTATCTGCACAAGGTTATCAATACGACATACTTGGACGACTCAGCTGGCGACGGGACGTTGGACAAGATGTCGCGGAACCACAAGAGAACTACGTGTATCCCAGGGATTGGAGAAACTATCAACTCGTTGCAGCGTTTCACTCCCTGGGGCTGAAGTTACGACAGTTGCTGCATGGAGGCTTGTCGCTTCCCGATAAAGGGAAAAGTACCGAGATCATGACGTCCAAGCTGCTTGGACGGCATGAGTTTCTGCCTGTCCCTAACTTTGAGACACAGATACAGAAGTTGTATGAGAGTTTGATCATTTCGTTGCTGTCGGATACGCAGTTACTTATGGTGTCGTGGGCAGCGAATCTGGATGAACCGTCTGGAACACGACCTATGAAGAATGGGACGGAGTATCCCTGCATCAGAAGAACAACGGCGGGGTTCTTCTTTTATCGGAGACATATTCTTGTCAGTGTGTATGCCGTTTCGTTTGTCATTGTCGCTATTGGCGTGGCGTGCGGGATGATAGCTATAAGGCAAGATGGAGTCGAGGAGTTGCGGGAGGTTACTTTCTCGTCAATTGCAGTCGCTACGAAGAGCGTGAGCTTAAAAGGTTGTAGAAGGGATCATAAGATCAGAGCTTGGCTGGTGGAGGACGAGCATGAGGGTAGAGTGTATGAGTTCAAGAATCAGGAAGACTCGGAGCAAAAGACAAGTGCTGGAGCCATGGGGGATGTCTGATATTGCGTGCTTCCTTCAGTCACATGCATCGAAGTACATTGGTCAAGATCAGGATCTAAGGAATGGCGGACGGGGGACGAATGTGCAGACTGAAGTGGACGCAGGTAAATGGAAATGAAACATGGTATATATCTATAACGACTTTAATCTTTCAACAACTGATTGGCCCTGTTCTTAATCTCCTTGCTAAACCGGAAATTGATCGGACTCTCACTCCCAACAAACACAAACCCATCATACAGCGCACATCCCACTACAGACCCTATCAACGTCGCTGCCCAAGGCCCGTAGAACCACCATCCGCTGTGAAACACATTCGATCCGCGATATCCAACCGCATACGCAACAACCCTCGGTCCAAAATCAGAGGCAGGATTCAACGCAGATCCAATGTTATAGCCGAGTGTGAACTTGAGGGTCGTCACCAGAAAGCCAAGCACCAGAGCATGCATGCCAGCGCCGGGTGGGTTGTTCTGATCATCACCTAGTGCAAAGACGGCAATCATCATGATGGCGCTTCCGACGACTTGGTTGAAGAACGCGGACTGGAGGGAAACCCATTCTCGAGGTGTTGAGAAGAATGTTTTTGACATGCCGTCCATTTCGGGATCGACGTAGTGTATTGAGTCCGCGTAGATTCCATACGCGAGTGCTCCGGCGACGATGCTGGCGACGAATTGGGCAATGATGTAGATAAAACACTGCCGCCATGGAAAACCACGAAACAATGACAGAGAGATGGAAATGGCTGGGTTCATGTGTGCGCCTGAGACGCCGCCGCCGAGGTAGATGCCAAACATCCATGCGAAACCCCATGCCCAACAAGAAGTCTCGTACGTTCCATAAGGCTGCGATTGCTTCGCTGAAAGATTTACAGAAAGAGTACCCGTGAGACCTAGAAAGATGGCAACAGAAGTAGCAAGGAATTCGGCGAGTGGCTCGGGGTGCTTCGCTCGTATCCTAGCCCACCAGTTCCTCATCTCATTCGGATCCGTCTCACCAGCTTCAACCTCCGGCTTCTCCTGCTGACCGAGCGGTTCGCTGTCAATCTTGTAGTCTGGCTGATTGTTGCTCTGCTGATGGGAAGCAACTCTCGATGCAGGGTCGCGATGCGAAGGTGTTGCTGCGGGCGTTGCTTCACCGGGGACATAGTCAAACACTGGCTGGCCTGCATCGTTGCGCTTCTCCTTGTGCGCGACTCCAGCTGCTGTCGTTCGACTCTGCTGGTTCTGCATGTCGCGTGATGCGGTACTGGTCTGGGTGTGCATCCGGTATGGTTGGCCAGAAGTGGTACGCGAGGCGTAACCGGCGGGTGTATCTTCAGATTCCTCTTTGACGATGGCCATTTCCTCGTCGACTTTTCCATCTGGTCTGATTGGCTTTACCACCTTGCGACGAACACGATGGGGAAGAGGCTTTCCAAGACTGAAGATGGGTTTCTTGCCTGCCTCACCGAACCAGGGGTTCTCCTCATAGTAGCCCTCTTCGGCAGGGCCATAGTCATGATATTGAGATGCGTGGTGTTGTACTGTGGGACGGGCTGTACTATACCCGCTGGACATCCTCGTAAAGCGCCTTGAGCTGATTGGTCGCTTGCTCATTCGCGACATGAAGCTGGATGGCAATCCATGGAGTCCACGTCGTTTTGAGTGTGTCGACTTTGCACGATCAGGTTGTCCTTCTCGGTCCGAGATGGTGCTGGGGATTCTGCTCGCGACATTCCCAAGATGTACCTGTCCCGGCGTAGAGGGCGTCACAGGTTTCGAAAAATAATCAAGATTCTGTTCCTGATGCCCAGTCATGGTGAACACTCAGACTCAGTAGATTCTTGCTCATTTCCACTGTAAAATCCGGATTCAGAACTTTTATATGATTTAGGTACAGGTGAAGCAGCTGTTATAATAATGACGTCTTGTCCTCCACTCTAACGTCAACCGGAGGTTTCTCTCCAAGTGTGGACTCTTGAGCCGCACGGCTTCGCCGCTAAAATCTCTTAATTGCGGGCCTGTCAACGCTTAAATTGGGTCGCGATCTTGAGATCGAGCATGTTGCCCCTTTGAGGGTGTGATGTTCCTGGATCTTTCTGTTCTGGGAAGCATGGCTGGCCGAATGAGGTGCTCAATGCTACGTATTCCTTGGAGGCAAGGATGAAAATTTGGATTGTTCCTGTTTTGAATTCCTGAGATAAGGGTATTTGTGGATCGTTTTGTTGCCCTCTTGCGTGTTTGTGTTGGATTTTCTCGAATATTCTTGTTTTGCATTCTTGGTTTCTCACCGCATGCTAAAAGCTATTCTTGGCATTATGTATCATAATGGCTACTACAGGCTTTCGTTTGAGACGTTAGGTTTTAGAAACAACCCTCTATAGGGAAGCCAGTCAACGACATACCAAGACGATCATCTTCATTAAAACGTCCGAAACTGTCCAATGCAAGAACTCAGTAGTTGAGAGATTTTGGGTCTGGAATACCGGGAAGAGGCTCTTTTTGCAAAGAGAATCAGCAAGTGAAGACAGTTTAAAGGATTAAAGTCTTCGTCTTTGGCGCAAATGTAGTATAGCAATTTGGATAGTTGTTGCCGCAACTCCTGTCCATTTTTTTTAAGTTATATCCCTTTTATCAGTTTCTTGAACTGCTGCAATCCTTTCATGCGGGAGGTCTTTGAAAGGCAAAGAATATCTGCCATTCCTTCTCCTTCTTGTCTCGGACCTTATTTCTAAGACAACAAGTCTAAACTAGAAGCACTTTTCCCAGTTTTTAAAGGTACAGGAGCTAGATTAATAAAAGGAGAACTCGGTTCTCTGCGCTGATCAGGATTCAGCCATAGGTCTCGACTGTAAGCAAGGGGGACGGCCAGGCTTTGTTCACTATTCTTGGTGCCTCCTAACAGTAGAATTGTTCTCCTAATAACAGTCAAGGAAGCAAAGAAACAGGGTCTGTTCGTCATAAGTCCCAATCCAATGACAAGTAATGAGCAGCCGCCCTGTGTTGCTGTATGGGGACAGTCGAGAGTGTTCAAAGCAAGCCTTCTCATCTCGCCGGTGGATGTTCATCCTGGAGGTTGCAGGATGGTTGGTTGAGCCTACAATCTGACCATATCTCGATTCAACTATTGTTGAGGGTTGTTGAAATGCTTTGAGTAATTGATGCTAGAACTTGTCTTAATTCTCTGTTCTCTCTCTTCCCTCTTCCTTCTCGATCCTTTATAGTCCGGATGTTCTGAGTTTATTTCAGACGCTGGCTAGCTTAAATTCCAAGATATTTGCTAAGATAAAGTATCTTCGACAGCACCGAGATCTAGTTAGCCTTGTCCCTGTGTTGGTCATTGTTAATGGACAGGAATGGCAACTATACCAGATCGTGCTTAGGCTTTCAAATACTCCAGGTCAGAAACCAGATCTAAAACACCGAATTGATCTGTTTGCAAATTTTATAGAAGACAATGATGAATAGCAAAAAAGGAAGATTGTACGAAAGAGCAAAAGGAAAGGTCTCGGAGGGAGTCGAACCCTCGCTGGCGGAATCAGAATCCGCAGTCATAACCGTTAGACCACGAAACCAGTGTTCTAATTGGTGCAGATTTCGGGCGCAAAGCCAATTCCTGACAGTTTCTAGCGCCCAACAGCGCGCGGTTCCACTGATCTCCCTCCCTGCACTACATGCCCCAACTCCCTTGCAACCATCTCGTTCATGCTGTTGAGATGCATTTGTTAACGCAAGTGCTTCATGGCATCCTTTCAATAGCAGATTTTGTCTGCCTCACAATTAATCATTTTACTTCTTATTTTGGTATGAGAGCTCACGCAGTAAACGACAAAGAACGTCGGAGGTACAAGCTTTGCTTTGGCGACATGGGTTGTGTCATCAAACAGCGGGAGTTGGAGATGCTTGACAGCGCAGGGCATCTGTTTTGCTCCAGCATATGAGCCCGCACTACAGCGTAACTGTCACATACGACCATAGGTAGTGGAAAATACGGGATCCCGTCTGCTCTCCCATAGTCAAGCCACTAACCGGCGGATTAGTAGTTGGGTCGGTGACGACCAGCGAATCCCCGCTGTTGTATGTAAATTTTTGCCAAATTTCACTCCGCCTTTATATCGCATCGCGCGTGGTGCAGCCATCGCAAAACGACATGACCAACCGCCCTTTGTTTTTGGCACCTAGTGATGGATGCACCAGGCCCGATATGATATCAAGGTAGATTGAAGTTTTTTTCGTTTTAGTGTATGATGGAGTATTTGCTCTGGTTATTGCCTTGGGGAAGTGGCAGTTAGAACTGAGGTAAGGTATTGGTTAAATCGCGTCGCAGATTGAGGTTGTGAGACTCTACTGCAATCTGAGTTTTAATGGGGTCTTACGAATATATATCCATTTGGTAGACAGTTTGAAAGCTTGTTGTCACCTCGTTTATCATTTCTAATTTGTAGAACGTCAGATAGGGCGGTTTGTATTATCTTGTGCAGCAGTATTGTCTCGGACCATTGGGAGAGCTTGCAAATGCAAAGCCCAAGGCTCCAAAAACTAGAAGTGCTCCCAGGTCCTATTGTTGAGATTTCCTGCTGCAAGTTGGAATCCCGCATGTGCTCAACTCCTCTCAGACTCCGTAATCCGACTACTCGGGGTCATCATCCAACAGCTCCTTGACCCTCTCCAACGCCTCCCTCTGAACATCCTCAACCGACTGATCAACACTAACAATCAAAACGTCCTTCTCATCCTCCGTAGGCCTCTCCAGGACCTCAAACTGACTATGCACAAGTGCCGGCCCTGCAAAATGCCCTTTCCTCTCCGCAGCACGCTTTGTGAGCACTTCCTCCGGCGCATCAAGATGCAAGAAATGAACACGCAAATCACCAGCCTTGTCAGATCCTTCACGTAGCATATCGCGGTATTGGCGCTTAAGTGCTGAGCAGGTAACGACGAGGTGTTCTGTTCCTGGACCGATGGGATGGTGCGTTGCGTGTTCGTGGAGAGCTTGTAGCCAGCCGTAGCGGTCCTGGTCTGTGAGGGGTTGGCCGTGGCTCATTTTCTCGATGTTGGTTTTTGGGTGGAACTAGGAGACTGTCAGTGAGTTTATGGAGAGGGGGGAGAGAACAGACATCATCGCCTTCGACGAATTTGAGATTGAGTTTCTCTGCTATGAATTTGGCGACTGATGTCTTGCCAGATGCTGTCGGGCCTGAGACGAAGAGGATCCATCGATGGTCTTTTGGTACAGGCTTTACTTCTGGTTTCTTGAGATCACTCATTTTGTAGATCTGTGGAGTGTAGAAGCTTTTGAGTACAAGCTGAGGTTGCTGTAGCGTCGTCACGTTGTTTGAGATGCTGAACGCAGTCACAAGTTTAGCGTCGAACTGACTTGACGTCATAGTGATCCCCAAGTTTGCTCAAGATCAGTGGTCAATTCGTTACGCATGGCATCCAATTTTCTCGCATTTCGACCAGTTTCCATACCCAATCCTCCGAGGCACGCAAAACGCCAATTTGATGAGGACTGAGTCCACGATCTTATTCCTAACACAAGTTCAGGGTAGGACAGCAAATCTGAAACATCGCTTTGCTCTCGCTCGTCGATCGACATTGTCATCCCGGGCCATCAATGGACCCGAAGCACGCATTTCCAATCTCCAAAAATTCTTTGTCCCTTTTCCCAATCTGGTCCGAGATACCCGAGAACAGCATCAATCCACGACCCTGAAGAAGCATCGCCATCCACCAAGCTTACTGCAGGCATCTGGCCAGCGTTCCAGCCGAAACGAGTTGGGCAACGTGGTCATATCGCGAAACATCACTGCAATACTCAATCTCACCGAAAGTGATGCGCCCCAGCTGCGCTTCCCAACATCTGGTGAAGCAACTAATACTCCAGCATGCTTCTACAATCGGAAATAACCACTGATAGCATTGTTTCAGGTCAGGTTCTAGACGATTGATAACAACCGCCCATATCCTTGTCCTTCATGGAGAAAAAAGGATCGTCGACATTTCTGGGTCGCAGACGTGAGTGGAGAAGAGAAATCGGCCCATTTCTATCAACGTGGACGTAAAAACTACCAACAAGAGTCTAGATCCTGACATTCATTTATCTGATTACCAATGCTTCGAGGCATTCATTACTCCAAATACCAAGTATTGGCCTTTGCGCTGTAGACGGATGAACAAGATGGGTAATTGCCTTTTTAAGAACGGCCAAGAGCTGGATCAGCCTTATTATAGGCTGGGCATGCAATTGGATGGGTAATTTCCTGCTATAACAGGGCGTTTATCCCCGTTAACCCGTTCTGATCCTTCGTGTTGCTCGGTGTTCAAAGCTTAGCATTCCAAGAGAAATGAGCTCTGCCGATCCCTCTCCAAGCAGAACTCTCTCCCAGTCTCGATCACGAATGCAACCAACAGCCATGTGAACAGCAGAAACAGTCACTGCTGATCAATTCCACGTGTCTTCTCTAGGGTAGCGTCACGTCACGTCCGACATCGTCATCAAGTCGCGCCCTTGCATGTAGCGCGCCCTGCCACGACGGCGGGCATTTCCCGAACCAATAACAAAAGCAAAGTTGTTCTAGAAGACCAACTAGCGCCGCTTGAGAAAATTTCTGGAAGGAAAAAAACTCGACATGTGTGGCTGCGGACCCGAGGTTGCAGGCTCGGTAAGCCCGACATGATGCGACGGAGAATACAGGATATTTATTTTTCTGCAGCAGACTTTTCTGTGTTGGGTAGGTCGTTTTTTGTCTGGTGAGGCAATAAACCTGGGTTTAAGGGGCGATCATTTTAGTTCACTTCTAATACAAGCTTAACCTGTGCTTGGTCTAGCCACATTTTTATTCTTCTCAGTTTCACGATTCAAGCTTCATCAAGATCTAGGAAATGTAATAGACTCCGTAGTGATCTGAAGATCTTGACTGTCACGACGTGTCGCAATGGAGACCAACTCCATATTCCCCATGGGGCGCTGTTTATCATTGACAATCGCCAAGAAAACATGTGGTCAACGTTATTATGTATCAAGTGGTTTCTTTTACGTACAAACGCCGTTGGGTCTAGAAGTGCGTGCGTTGAGGCATGACTCCACTGGTAGGGGGATGGTAGAAACATGTGGTGATGATGGGTGTTCATAGCTTTTATGGGTTTGCTCAAGGATGGTCAGATAAACATGAACTAAGGTTTACTCACTGAGCAAGGAGGAGAGATAATGTTGTAATTCTTGTTGGTAGCGATACTGATTATCATGATGATGATGATGATCCCTTCTCTGCGGCCGTAAGAACTGGACTCTGTGAAGGAGTTTCGGGCCGACCGCAGCCTCAAGTGGAGACGGCGTCAAGTGCCGAAATCTGCCTGCACAATCTCCCATGTCAAGCCGAGCCAAGCAAGCAGAAGCAGCAGCAGCAGCGGATATGGCGTCAAAAACTTGGAGTAACCTGTGCCTTCTCCGCACCAAGCACTTGACTCTCCCTCAAAAACTTGGGGAAACATCACCTTACACTGTCATCATACCATGACCACGTTCCCTCCTCTGTCTGTTACGTACAAAAAACATCCCTTGCCACCCGGGGCCCCGAGATTTCACCCCAGGAACAAACAGTCCTTGTCTTCGGTTCAACAAGATTGTGAAAGATGCTCTAGTTGGAGTCGTGAGTTGGAGCGAGAATAGCCGCGAGCTGAATTGGAGAAGCGGAACCGCTAACCTGACTCTGTCTAGTGCACCTTGACAAAAGGGGAAAAGTGTGGACAAACTCTGCAGAAAAATTTGACGAGGGACGGTATTTCTCGGCTGAAAGAGAGAAGAAGTCAATAATTGACCCGTTCGAGATAAGCTACAAACTCGGCCCGCTCAGCATACTCTGCCCCCATGGGGCCCTCGTCCGTGAATCAAAGAACTCACTCCCCTATCTCTTACGTTATCCACTGGGATCCATAAACGGAGATGCGAGTCAGTTTGGGGTAGAGCAGATCAAATGTTCCAACGAAACTCTTTTACGTAGTTGGGTGGGAACAGGAATGGAATACCCCAGATGAGAATGGGGTATAGATATATAAGCGTGCCCCAGACTCGGGTTCCCCTTCTCTCTTTGTCTATCCATCTTTGTGTTCAACTTGTAAGAGGGAAGAACTGCAATCATGAGCCATTACGATTCCGAGAATCAGGCCCCTGAGCCTACCAAGCATCACGGTGACGAACCCGGCGTCACCAACGATGCTGTCTTTGGAACAATCACCGAGGATGGTCCCAACTACCGAAACGTACGTCACCCAGTATATACAACAACATCAGAAGACACAGCTAACGAGAGCAGGTTGGTTGGCTCGGAACGTCAGTTCTGATGATGAAGTCCCAAATCGGTCTCGGCGTCCTGTCAATTCCCGCCTCCTTCGACGCCCTCGGTCTCATCCCCGGCATCATCTGCATGCTGTGCATCGCCGTCATCACAACGTGGTCAGACTACATCGTCGGGCGGTTCAAGCAGCGACATCCTGAGGTCTACGGCATCGATGACGCAGCTGGTCTTGTGTTTGGTCGCTTTGGAAAGGAGTTTTACGGTATCTCGTACTCGCTTCTCACGATTTGCATCGCGGGATCTGCTATGCTTGGTATTTCGATCGCTTTGAACAGTTTGAGTATGCATGGTACTTGTACTGCTGTCTTTGTGGCTGTTGCTTGTATCGTAGCCTTTGTTACTGCTTCCATTCGAACTCTGGATAAAGTCAGTTGGCTTGCTTGGGTTGGTCTCGTCACCCTCGTCACATCCAGTAAGTCGCATCATCAACTCCAACAGAAAAATTCCTAACAAACTCCAGTCTTTGTCGTCACCATCGCCGTTGGTGTTCAAGACCGCCCTGACCTTGCCCCCAAGGATGGTGTATGGAAGTCCGACTACAAGCTCTTCAACACCCCTACCTTCGCTGAGGCCATGTCCGCCATCGCCGCTTTTATCTTCGCCTACTGCGGAACTCCCGTCTTCTTCCCTATCGCTGCTGAGATGCGAGAGCCCAAGCACTACAAGAAGGCTTTGATTCTTTGCCAGAGCGTCGTCACTGTTGTTTACATCGTTGTCGGCATTGTTGTCTACTACTACTGCGGTACCTACGTCGCATCTCCCGCTCTCGGATCCGCTGGAAAGACCATCAAGAAGGTCAGCTACGGTCTGGCTCTGCCTGGTCTCATTGTCTCTGCTACCCTCTACACTCACGTAAGTTCAATCATCTCACCGTAAAATAACAATTTAGACTGACAACTCGAAGGTTCCCGCCAAGTACGCCTTCGTTCGCCTCCTCCGAGGCTCCAAGCACCTCACCGCCAACAGCTTCACACACTGGGCTGTCTGGCTCAGCTGCACCTTCGGCATGGCCATCATCGCCTACGTCATCGCCTCCGGCATCCCCGTCTTCGGCGGTCTCGTCTCTCTCGTCGGCGCCCTTCTCGGAACACTGCAGTGCATGCAGCTCTTTGGCTGCCTCTGGCTCTACGACCACTGGGCTGAGGGCAAGGACAAGTCTCAGCGCACCACCAAGTGGACCATGATGGTCAGCTGGTGTATATTTGTTATTGTCCTTGGTACCTTCCTCATGGTTGGTGGTACCTATGGTTCCATCAAGGGTATTATCGACTCTTACAACGTGAGCGGCGGTTCTGCTGCTTGGTCTTGTGCCGATAACTCCAACTCTTCTTAGAGGGCAGAGAGATGATAGATGTTTAGATGTATTCATAGATGATTTGTAGATGTTAAATGCAAGCGTTGATAGAGTTCAAACAATGACCAGCCGCGTCTCGTGAACACATCAACAGTCCCCCCAAGCCACTCTCGAAGTTATTGAGAATCAGATTCTACTCCTTTACGGGTCAGCCACTCACAGCTTCTCCCTCAATGAACTCACTCTCCACTCCCCCTTCAAGTCTCTCTCAATCCTCTCAAACACCCCCGGTCCTTGCTTCCCCAAACCAGTCCCCACCGCCACGGCATAAGCTCCAACGCTCCTCATCCTTCGATAACCGCCCCCGTCACGTACTCCACCAACCCCGATGATCTTTATATGACTTAGTTCCGGGACTTGGTCGAGCATCTTTCTCAACGTTGACACGTTACCCAGTGCAAGCGGATGAAGTGGCGGCCCGGCCATGCCACCAACACCAGTACCAGGCAATTGGGGCTCTAGCTTATCGTTCTCAAGAATGAGACAGGACCCCAGAGTGTTGGTGGCGGTGATGAAGCTGAGGGACGATGCAGTTGGAATCAAGGTCTCAATCAAGGTTGCGAACTGTCCATGGTGAGTGTACGGCGGCGTCTTGATTCCAACTGGCAGTGAAGGGTTCTTCGGAAGTAAATCAAAATATTTCTTGAGAGCAGCGCCCCCATATGCAGGCGGTGGAGCGCCAGGGATGTTTGGACAGCTTAAGTTGACCTCCATAGCTAGAGGGAAAGGAAGGGCCTTCGACGCAGCCTCGATACGAACATAGCTCTCTTTGATATCCTCGGGCGAGCCTGTAACACTGACGATGAAAGTCTTACGCAGCTCTGGAAGGCGGCGAGCAATCTCTGATAAGAAGCCGAGATACCCATCGAGGTTGATGGGACTGTAGCCCAGGTTATTCAAGCTTGCCATTGCATCTTCAGTATGGCCCTTCGGCGGAACCTGGTTTGAAGAAGTGCCTTGATCTGGGGTCACAGTCCCGGGGTTGAAGAAGAGGTATTGGTGCTGCTCATGCTGATGGCCGAAGCCATTGATAAGCGATGTGCGGGTCGTGATAGCGCCTGTTGAAGGGGATGAAGCGATTGCCAAGAGGTCGTTGATGTCGGTGGCCCATGGGGTTGCCGAGTTCAGTAAAGGCGGGTTAATCGTCAATTCGGGTGGCGCCATAGTTGTAACGGGATCGATTGAGGCTTGAAGTTGAAGTTGAAGTTGAGGACGAGGACGAGGACGAAGATGAGGGGCTGGAGGTTGGGGTTCGTGATGATAAGAAACGCATTATGTAATCACGAGACAGGCCTTTCTCAATATGGTGCTTGGTGAGGTCGCAAGCTCAGTGCGCCCATGTTTGCTGGACATTAAGTGAAAGCGACTCTTGAATTTGTAATTTTTACTAAATACTTCACAGCTCGTCGTTGCTCTGTACCTCCCACGCTCGCTGCGCCTTGAACTGCTCAGGAAACCACTTCGGCGTCTTCTCCTCAGTCATCATATCAACAAGCGCCTCGGCACTCCTATAAGCCCACGCCATTCCGTGCCCGTTCATACAAATAATAGCCCACAGTCCATCTTCAGCCGGAACCTCACCAACTAGAGGAAACCCATCTGGTGTCTCACACACAATACCCGTCCAGTCCTGAATAACCTTCGTTGAACCGCCCCAGTTCTCATACCCGTATACAGTGCGCGCTGCGCCGTGAAGGACGTAGGCGATTTGCTCGTTGATGGCTGTATCATCTGTGATGTACCGTTCGCGCGTGGGAGACATTTGAGTTGAGCCGCCGATTACAACACTGCCTGCGTTTTTGGCACCTGGGGGCTGAGCGGCGATGTAGACGTTGCCGCTGTGCAGATCAGGAACGCTGTTGCTTCGTCGGAAGACTTTGTTGTCGGTCGTGTTGGCGGAGGGTGTTACGGCAGAGACTTGGTTGCGGACAGGCATGGTGAAGTTGGTGCTTGCGATGCCAGGGTGAAGGGCAGGAGTGAAGCCGTTGGTAGCGAGGACGACTTGCTTACTCTTGACGGTTCCTCGGTTCGTCTTGACTTCCCATCTCGCTCCCGCCTTGGTCTTCTTGCCGAGCTGGTTGAGACTTAGCGCCATGGTGTTTGTCTGTAGATTGAGGCCCTTTTCGAGGCTGTACTCAAGCATACCGCAAACAGTATGGTATGGGTTCTGAGTATGAGCTTTGAAGGTCACAGCTCCAACAATCTCAGGCCATCCCCAGTAGTCGCGAGCATCCTGGCCCTTCCAGATAGTCCTCTTGTTCTTGGGAACGTCATTGGGCCGGCGCTTCTCAAGATCGTGCTGAAACTTAATTGACTCAACGGCTGTCTTGAACGAGTCATCAGTCCAGTACAGACTTGCGGTCTCGACGTCTGTGAAATCGCTTGAAACGTTGTGTGAGTGGACAAAATCGCGCACGTCGTTGACGCAATCTTGCTCCATGTTGGCGATTCGAAGAGCATCGTCTTCGCCGTATGTCTCGACCCACGCCTTCACACCATTGTAGTCACCAGGCTTGCAATGACCTCCATTGCGACCCGTCGCGCCTGAAGCTGCAGTTCGCGCTTCAATCATCAAAATTGATAGGCTTGAGTCGCGATCCAACAGCTTGTGTGCTGTGGCGGCACCTGAGATACCGGAACCAATGATGACATAGTCAAACGTCTTCTCCGTCGGCAGGTCCTTGGTGGTGCGGAGGTTGGCGATGCGGTGAGGAGGATCCTGCCAGTAAGACTTTGTCGCGTTCGGCAGAGGCAATCCAGGAATCTTGAGAGGGGACTCATTAGGCGTGTCGCTGCGCAAGGAGTGAGGATGCGCGACGGCGAGAGAATTGACGCCTGAAGCTAGACGGACGATGGCTGTTGCCACCTGAGACAATGAGGGCCTCATGATCGATGATTGGCTTGACCGATGAGAACCTTGGAGGAAGGATAAGGTGAAGAAGAAGCCTCGCTGTCGATCTTTTATAACGAGTCAGCGCGACGAGAAGGATCCGGACTTCAATTGTAGAGCCGCACGAGATTCGCTCAACAATCATGGAGAAACATGACCGCCTGATAAGCGTCGGTACCGTATACTCAATCAGGAAGGATATGATCAAGGTTCCCCGACTTTGAGTGGGATCGGCGCTTGTCGTGCGGGGTTCACGTCCTGGTTGTTGCAACCTTAGTATCACAGTCACTATCTTATTTCCCTCACAGTGGTTCGATTGGAAAATTGGTTCATGTACTTACCTTTTTATTCAACTAGATTTGATTCTCAATAAACTTCAGACTCCCAAGTACTGGGGCTACAAGGAAACACCAAAGCTAGTCTCTCCCCAACTACGGAAACAATGCAAGCGAAAACACTTACAAGCCCATATCATCTGCAGCAGATGGATTCGCGGCTCTGAGAGCAGACTTGACCTCTTCAATAGGAACGAACCACTTACCCTGCTCCGTGATCTCCCACCATCGACGGTTGTCGCCGCGCTCAATGATCAGTCGTCGCCAGATCTCGAGGGCCTCATCGCGAAACTTCTTCCCCGGTGCACTCTGCAACTCAGGAATCTTGACGTCAGCCGTATACTTCATCCATTCAACCCGAGGGTCAAACCGGTCGTTGATGATGAATTGATGGCGTCGTGGGCCAAACTCTTCAGTCAGCTCCTCACATTCTTTTTGGTAAGAGTCGGAAGCGAGGCATGACACAGCACTGTAGAGTCTGAACAAACCTTCATTCTCGCTCTCCTCAGTATGGTGAAGACGGCCAGTGAATGGCAGCATCTCTTGGATATTGGCGACCGCCTCGGCGAGATTGTTCAGGGCCTCCCTTTCAACCTCATCGGTACAGTAGTCGTTCGAAAGCAAATAAGCCTTGATCTTGTAGACTTCAGCAATACCTTCGGGGTAGTCAAGGCCTTTGAGTCTCTCACCATATCCAGTGAAAGGACCGAACTTTCTGCCGTAGAACTGGGTGTGAATACCGGCAACGATCCACTCCATGTTTGACACAGCGCGATGCGTTCCTCGAGGCAGATCTGAACCGAAGCGTCTCCAGAGTTTGCTTCGAGCGGTCAATGGTCCTTCGCCAACTGGGCGGTACATGAGAAAGTTCTCAAGGAGAGAGGTGGGGCAGTAGGATTGCATTGCAAGCTCGACTGCGTTGTCGGGTCCTGTCTCTGGATGAACTTGAGTCCCAAAGCGATCTTGATAAAGATCAATTACACAGCCATTCTTGCATAGCATCCCAATCATGTCACAGTTGCCATCTCGGAATTCGTCGGCAAATAGTGAATCTGCGGTCCATTTGATCCATTCGACCAAGTGGTCGATAGGAGGTCGTGGAGATGGGTCAGAAGCTGAAGAAGTCCCGACGGCGTGAAGTGTTCGACGTAAAAACAACTTAAGGATATCCAGGCCGTCTTTGGTATCCTCTTTAGACTTATATCGCCCCGCAAAGCCCGCAATGACTGAGTGTTCACCACGGTTTGGGTCTCGACTCTGCGTAGGAATCCACTGGAAAGAAGGCTGCAAACCAAACTTGAAGTAGCCTTTCAGCGTGAAAGGGAATTGCCCTTTGCGAAGAACGCTTTTCAGGATCTCGGACTCATCGCGCGGTTCTGGAAGGAACAATGGACGAGTGCCGATGACTTCGTTCATGATCTCGTCCATATCAGCTCCTTCGAAAGAGGCCTTATTCAGGAATGAAATAAGAAGATGCTCGGGGAGGAAGTGAAGGGGAGACTTTCCGTACATCTCGAAAATGTGTGACATGGTTGTTAATTTTGAAGAGAGGATGTTTCGGTAACTCTTGTGTGTATTTGTGTTTGTTTACGTGGATCGTGATAAGTTGATGGAAGCTGATGGTTCGGAAAGATCTGTGGGAGGGTTGCATGGGTCTTATATAGGTTGGCAAAAGAGCAGGATTTGGGCCGAGAAAGCTCGCTTGATAACTCGATCGTGTTCCGAAATCTGTTTGGATGTTCGCTAGAGTCATATTCAGTGGGTTTGGCTGAACAACGAGACTGTTGAGGATTAAAAAGACACACGTAGTCAATTGAAGCGAACACTGGAACTAGGCTCTGTCCAAATCTTGGTGCAAACAGGCTGTTCAGTTTTCAAAAACGACATTATGTTGAACGCCACGCGACGTAAGGCATTCCGTTTGTCGTTGCTGAGATCAGTAGACAACACGCAAGAAACTGACCCCAAGACTCGCCTTGAACTTTCTCGGTTGGTCGAAGACTCATAACATCTCATGTTCAGACTTGTCTCTGGTGAGAGAACGTGAGGACCACCTGCTACTGGTTGCCAAAATGCTGAGACAATGATTGACTTGTGGGCTTGTGAGGCTCTCCCACCTCGAACCTCTGAGGGTGTAATTCGCCTGGCAGTATCTTACTCAAGCTATTTGTCAACTGAAAGATTAAAGCCAGGTGCTGGTCGGCGGTGTTGTCTTGTGACATGGCTGTTGCGAAGTCCATGAGGTTAACTTTTCAAGCCAGGTCATTGGCTGAAGCATAGGACGTCTGAGTGTAGGATAGTGCTCAGCCGTCTGGTGACGGGCTTGGGCTCAATACCTAGCGCCCGAAGTTCGAGACCGGTCCAAGAGGGTATGTCTGTCGTTGAGAGTGGTCGCTGTAGGTTCCAGACGGTTGACATCGTGGGCAATGGTGACAAGGCAAGCTGATGGAGTTGGGGCGTTGGCTTGTGGTAGCCCAGCGCAGCAAAGATTCTGGCGGGTTCAGCTTGTTTAAGGTGCTGACAGAAGGCAACCGCCCCCCACAAGCCATATCACGTGCTGGGCTCTTCCCATCCAAGATCATGTCCCCCTTCTCCTGCGTTATTGCTTGCATCATCGCCTTCCGCTTTTTTGAAGCTGCAAGTGAGACTTCATCTTATCTTCTCCATCTCTTCCACTCAATCATCGCCAGCAGCCATCAAGCGTGCTCACTCATCCAAACGCATCGTCTGCTCCCTCCCCGAGCCATCACCTGAGCGCCAAAAGCACAAGCATGTATCAAGCCCTTCACTTCTCCCCCCTCGTCTTCTCGTTTGCCCTTCCCGTCGAAAAACAGCACACCTGCCGCCGGCGACATCGAATGTCCATCTCTGTACCGTTCCAACGTCAGCCCAATCGAAACATAGCGACTATTTTGAAGCTGGATCGAGATCCGAGCGCTATGTTGCACCACCCATTGCGAATTCCACCACCGACTCCTGCCAAGATACCAAGCTTCCATCAGCAGGCCGAACAAAGACCAGTCCAGGGGTTGGAAGGCTTCGAGTTCAAAGAGCTTTGACGGAGTCTAACGTCCAACAGGTTACATGCTCAGCACCCAAAGACTCTATTTATGGGAAGAGAACAAGAAAGAAAGAACGAGTGAACACCAATCGACAGAGACATCTACTCCCAGACGGCCAAGGTTTACAGAATACGCCCTTCCAGAATATGGCACGAAGTGCTCAGTTCCTCACGATTCTCTTCAGTGATGCTTGGGTTGAGATAAGCTCAGCAACACCCTCAAGGTCCGAGCTGTATAATATGCACTTTACATCCTCGTCTGGAAAGGCCGCCAGGTCAAGACTGGAGACCACTCCCCTGAACAAAGTGTCAAAGAACAAGGCCACCTTCACGCAAGCTTCCTCTACTCGTCTGGAAAGTGTGCTAAGTTAAACACACAGCGACAGAATGCGTACCGCCAATTCCGAAAGCCCATTGCCAAAGTCATACATCTTCGAAGAGTTTCTTCAGAGTTTACAAGTCACAGCCAGTTCGACCCAAGGGTGCAACTGAGCCACGTATTGTGACAGGGAGGTACAACAATCGTCCAGCGTTCTTTAGCCTTTGGCGAAGTCTGCTGAGTCGTGGCCAGTCCTGCTCAGGGGCGTGACTAGGCGTAACAGGGATAAAGAAAGTTATTGAACACGGCTAAATGAGAAAAGGAATACCCCTTGTCCAACTTCGACTGAGCGCGGGGCCAGTGTTGTTGAGTCAGTGTCCAGCTTCAACTGAGCGAGCATTGAGCCAGTGTTGCTGAGTCCTTCTCAGGGGATGACTAAACTTGGGTCGATGGCGGAATGGCGATGAAACCGGCCTCGCATAACATTCATGCTGGCCCGATGGATCTCAGATAATTTGGGAGATGTAACCCAAAGGGGAGGAGGTCACGAGCGATGCCACCAAAGTTGATCAGTGTTACAAAATACTCACTAACCATTTACCTAGTGCTCTTTAGTCGCAACCCTTGTCCCGGAGAATCTCTTGTCTGGCCAGACAACCCAGTCTCGGCCGAACCGTTCCGTTCCGATGCGACTCCGACCACCCAATCGTAGCCCGACAAGATTAAGACGTCAGAATCCATGAGACGGATGGATGGAAGTGACCTTAACCACCAATCGACTACTTTCGATCGCGAGGGGCTATATTTCAGTAGTACTAGACTGACTAAACTGAGGTTTATACAACTCCTCTTCCATACGCCGCAGGTATTGACCTCCTGTGTTACAGTATTTCTTGACTGGAGTCATACCGCTCTAGAAGTCGTTCGAGACACATAAACATGGAACACCGCGTGGATGCGGATGAGACAGAAGATATGACACCTACTGGCACAAATAGGGACGGGGATGCTATGAGGACTTGGAATTCTGGCGACCTAGTGTAGCTGCATATGGGAAAGCAGGAGGGATTTGTCCCTGAAGTCTACCTATCCTCCTTAATATACTTCTGGACACCCCAATGGATGTTCTGGGCATCCCGGCTTTATGGAATGGAGTCGAGATGAGGATGAGAAACCCAAAGGCTAAGCCCGAAGTGTGATATCAATTCGTTTACTGGTAAATATCCATGCTCCATAGCTTCCTGATGTCTTGAACTTGAACCTAACTCTTCCCATCACTTGCCCTAATCCTCACTACATATACACCAACCAATATCGTGGCATTTTGTCTTGCAGCTTGTTGTATTAGGCTTTACTTCATTGTCTGCGCGAACAAGAAGCCTAACCGCACGTTCAACCGCAAAGCGTTCAGAGGCTTCCCTGGCGTTGAGATGGTGATAGGGGCCAATGATGTTTGGATATGTGACGCGCCAGCAGAGACAAAGTAACTCTGAATTAAATTGCATACCAAGCTCTTTAATGAAATTCTTCGAACTTGGGTACTCATCAGCGCATCTGGCAGTAGAATGGTCCCAAGAAATCTCGATATAGTCCCCATCACAATCGTGATATACCGTAGCAATATCTTGCCCCGGGGTTGGAACCTCTCGCAGTTCCTCGATGTTGGGTATCCACTTGGAAGGGTATCTAGTCCATGGGGCCTTTTTGTCGATGAGCCAAAATGTTCTCAGGGTCATCTCGGTGTCTGTTCGAGACACGGTCGATAAGTAGCTTTGCTAGGTATCCCCGTGAAGAGTTTTCTCTGCTTAGGCGGTCCAAGGTCATTGGAAAATGAAGGGACCATGAAGGATCATACTCGATGGCAATATTCTTGATAAACTCCGAACATGAGTTCCGAAAACATAATTTGGTATATATGCCCAGGGAGAATAAGGATCTCGAATCATAGACAGCCAATTGTCTGTCCTGATAGTAAAAATGTCTCGAGTCGGATATACCATCATGCGCCATCTTTCGTCATCTTCTCTGATCGTGACAATCGCAGGGGGCACGGCTTCCTCTCCACCAGACCAGTCCGCATTATACTCCCAGTTTAGCCAATAGGCATTAAGATGTCGGCCCATCCTGAGCCAGTTTTTGTAGTGTGAGTGTTTGCGTATCACTTCTCTCGACTCTTTGCAGGACCTCCAAAGGCCTCCATCTATCAGGCAGGCCGACGTGTTGAGTTGCTGGCTTGACCTTACAAGGCTCAGATTTAGAGACCAGTTGCAGCTCAAGGGCATCACTTGATCTTTGTGGACGTCGATATACTGTATGCCGCGGTCGCGTGACGTGGATGGGAGACAAGCAGCATTCCAGATTTGAAGCCTCAGTTCGGCGGGCAATTTGTTAAAGGAGTGAAAAGTAGACATTTCTGGAGTTTAAATTTCCCGCGGAGTCTCGGGTTAAGACAAACAATGGGGGAGATGGGAACTTTTATAGGCAAAGAAATAAGTAACTTTCGGCTAAAGGTCAAAGAGACTCCCATGAACTGTAGTTACTTAGAAGCCATACGTTTATACATACCTGTGAATTTTATCCTTGGATACAGTTGAAACAAGGTTCACCGAGATTCCTTTGAATCCAGGAAAGAAACCATCTTTGTTAACCGGATTACAAACCAACAGAGCCTGGCATGTCATGCCCCTGACTTCCACGGCAGAAACCGACGGTGACAGTTCGGCCTCGGGATGTTGAGCCACGTCGCAAAACGGATATCTCAGGTTGAACATGAAGCATCGCAAAGGATTTCGTCTAAACTGGCTAATCCATCTTGCGTGCCCCTTGACATCCTGTTCTCAGACTTTGGCTGTAGCAGCCATGGTCACGGTGAGTTGGCGGTTCTATGAGATGATTGGTTGAGAAGTTTGCGAACGCGCATCTTGTGTTACTGTCCCTCGATTCCGTTGCCACTGGCACTGACACTGATGTTTCTACTGAGAGTTGGACTGGTCGATTCACTAGCGAGCATGGGCCATATGTTGATGTTTGCAAAGACCTGGCCTTCGCTTCTAATTATTCTCTCTTCGTCAACCTTCACACTTCACCTCTCATTTTGCTTTGTCTCCTCGTCATCCTCCAAGTTTTATACAGCAGTATTTGATCTTGGCCTACAGCGGCGTCTAGGTATGCTAAACTATTATCATGACATAACATGTCTAACCCACTGTAGTTACTATGGCTGAATATTCGTTTGGAATTGCTCAAAGCCAGCATCTGAAAAGTACCCCAACTTCAGAAACATGTCCGACATTTCACCAATTCTCACGACTCCCACCAGAGCTACGAATCAAGATTTGGAAGGATGCCTGCCTGCCTTGCTCGGATTTCGAGGGTGGGCTTCACTACGTCACCGTGGATGCCGTGGATACCTACGGCTCCTGGAGTGAAGATTATATCCATCCGGTTATCGATGACCCGAACCTCGAGGGTCACAAATACGGCTATGAAGGCAGTGGGTATGTGGCTATGAGAGCCCTGGAGTGCCCATGGGGGAAAACGGGCAATTCGCTATCTCCCGTCAACCCCCTCAACAAGTCAGCCTATCTCTGGGACGCAGGTCTTTGGTTGGCCTGCAAAGAATCCCGCGAAGTGGTCTTAGAGCATCTGAATTTCAAGGAATGGCTTGCATGTCGACAGCAGCCCCTCCGAAGAGACCAGTGTGCATGGTACTACAAAGATTTCCCCTCTGCTATTGTTCCTCGGGACAATAACGAGAAATGGTGCCCGTTGGTGAAGCCGGGGAGTGACATCTTTTGCATCGATGCCTCCAACCTGGCGTCACTCCCCGGCTTCACC
>JAAQRH010000290.1:0-45169 GCA_013186785.1 Fusarium pseudonygamai
CTGTGATTGGGATCGCATCGAGATGGAGTACATTGAAGGTCAAACATTAAAAGAAGCATGGCCCTCACTTAGATCAGAGGAGCGCGCAGAAATACTGTCTCAGCTCAAAGATTACATCGCTCAGATGCGCGCTCTAAAGGGTACTTATCTCGGTCGCTTCGACGGCCAAGGCATTATTGTTCCTAGCATGATGACACGATCGGGCGGGCCTTTTCACACCATTGAAGCATTCCACGACTGGCTTGTTCGACCGCCCAAGCGAATCACCGAACAGTCTATGTACTGGCACCAGATCACTGCGCAACTGGCGAATGACTGCCCTATTGTTTTTACCCACGCCGACATCTCATCCAGAAACATCATTATCCGCGACGGTCGGATAGTTGCGCTGTTGGATTGGGAATGGTCAGGTTGGTATCCTGAGTATTGGGATTATGTGTTTGCGCTGCGAGGTCTGGATAAGGTTGATTGGCAAACGCTGGGAAGCCAAGTGCCGTCGCTGTTTGAGAAACGCTATGATCTTGAGTACATATTGGTCAACTTCATCACTACTCTGTCATGAGTTCGAGCCCAGCGAATGGACTATACACCAACTCTGACAGCTCTACCATTCAGCCAACACATCCATCCAACAACTTATCCATCAGCTCCCCCTCAACAGCATCATACCACTCCTGCGTCTGATACCCCTCAGAAACAAGCGCCTGAAGACCCTCGAGTATAAAAGTCTGGCAATTCCAATCACTCATCCTCTCCCGCCCTTCAACCGGAATACCAGCAACAACATTGACCGGATCCATCTCACGACCCTTCCAGACCTTTACAGCCCCGACATTAACGTGGCTGAGGTACGTGGCACTGAGAGCCCAGTCTACTCCCCTGTGAATCCTGTCGACTTTCCATGGGTCGCCTTCATCTTCGTGCTGTGCGTGCACGGTCTCGTGAAAGCTTGGGTCTTCGGGGGACGTGAAGTACGCGAGTACGTGGCGGGCGAAATAGAAGTCTGGAGTTCCTCTGAAGATATAGAGGGTGATGCAGACGGTGGATTGGCTCATGCTTGGTTTATCCCAGGGCACGCACTGGCCTTTGAAGCTTGATGAGCGTATTCTATGATAAATATGACAGCAATACAAAGCAATTAACATGCAACGCTCCCAAGAACTAGATTATCGCACCATGCTACTGTTTTATTTTATCTCATATTTCAGGTCAGCGGCTATGTTGGCTGTCTCATATTCTGTTTGTCCACCTAGCGGCCCAGCAAGCAGTTTGATCGCAGTGCAATCCGCTTTGGGATATCCCAGCATCTTGAAACGTCTGTTGGTTGTCCCTTCTGTCACTGCCGGCCAGTCATTAGCCACATCACAACAAGAGGCGCCAGACCTGCATTGAAGGCTTGCGAGTTTTCTATTAGAGCAGTCAGATCATTTAGCCGCTTGATGGAACATTGAGAATCCCAGCCTGGAAACAGTCTGCAACACAACAACGGAACTGCTTTTGGAAATGGTCAGAAAACGGCCGACTACTGGCAAACATTCATAATTGATAGACATTGTGATTTGTCAATTTTTCACGTTTGTAAATCCTAGTAGTACTAGATATCACGTTTCTAGAAGCTCTAACATCTCGCTGCATTAAAATCAGAAACGCGTAAATTGTATATTGACGAGGGAAACTTTTCAGCCCTGAACAACTCTCATATGTCCGTCGCATACAGTGAGTAACTGAAGAGACTAAATAAACGAGAGAAATGGGAGATCAGTCACTAATGCTTTGCCTGTAATGTTCGACACCCTTCCACTTCTGCGTATCGAGGAACACCTTAATCGCTTCATCTGGGCTTGATCAGCATATTGTCCTCACAAGATTCTTTATATAACTTACTTGTTTGGCGCAGATGTTCAATCTCTCTAGGCGAGCGATAAACATGCTTAACAAAATCCTCCAACCCCTCATAACTATCAGCCTCCATACTGAGTAGTCCCTCAAAGTAGACCGTCACGAGATACTCCTCGAATGAAAGACCAGCGATGGAGAAGTATTCCTCTGTAAGCTCGCTGTCGTCATCCGCATTTCCTCCCTCGTTCACATCCACTTGCCCTCCGTGTATTTCGTCGTCACCCTCGAAGCATGCGTGCACATCAACCTGTGATAGCAAAACGCAATGACATCCCGATGGGCTCAGATACAGGTATGCAAAACCGCAGTGTTGCTGGTCGAAATGAAAGCGGATCAAGTAACCTCCCTGGTCGTCATCAATGGCGGGTGGGCATTTGATGAGCTTTGACAGTCGGAAGTACCAGGCCGAAGCGCTCGGAATACGGTGGTGCAGTCTATCGCTTCGGACAAATGCCTCAAATCCCTTGGGGAGCACAAGACCCAAATCGCTGACTTGTTTGACTAGAGCGTCGACGTCGACTTTTGGCGCTACAGGCCGATCGCCTTCAACTCCATTGTATTGTTGCATCTCATCCGCCATCTCCTCATCCAAGGGTTCAAGCCACTCGAATGACCCATCGAGCTTCATCCAGGTTATCAAATCAGGCGGGGAGCATCGAATATACGGTCCGCCCTCAGGGTCCAGTGAAAGGTCCTCATAATCCCTCCTGGCTATTTCCTCGCGCTCGGAGACATTATCATGCTCCAAGGGCGGGATGTAGGAAGGATATGAAGGGCAGAGGCGGCGGGTGCTATGGCTGCTTCGCGGGGGAAACAATGCTACCATTTTCTGGGCGTTGCGAGTCCATTCTTTATACGGCTTGAATGCGATTTCTGCTGCGCTGAATAGTGCTTTGTTGAAAGTCTGGAGGACTGAGAGTAGGTCAAATGGATTGAGGTATTTGAGAATTGCGGTAGTAACTTCTGGTGGGAGGGTTTGAAGCGACGGCATCGTAGCGAGCGGGTAGATGAAAGATAGGATGAACGTGACGGCAACTTAAAAAGCGATGTTGGCTGCCTTTAGAGCGCGACTTTTACGATTGAGGTTTAGTATAACGCGGCGTCGTGAACGCGGAATTGAGAGTGCGCATGGAGCAACCCGGAATTCCGCTAAGTGACCTCTGGCTACAAATCCTTTAACAGTGCACCACGCATCTGTGACGGATGAGTGTTAGTGTCCCCGCCCCTTTGATGTATCGCTACCATTTCCAGGTCCTAGCTGGCTTGTTCCAACGTTCTCTTCTTCACTGCCAGGGCCTCCTTATTTCACACGGGACAAGACCCTGCCTGCATTAATAGTTTGCGCCAGGCATGTTTATCGCCTGCAAGATACATGTACGCGGCACGGTTTAAGCGTGATACACGAGGAATTGGCAGAGAGCTATTAATAAACAGAGTAACAAGCCCGATAATGAAACAACAAACCGTCAAGATCAATCAACGTCCGACAAATAGCAAAAGAGATGAAAGTCATTTGCTGCGCATTGATTAAAAATGAATCGGACACTAGCAAAGGCAAAAGAAAGAGTTGTCGGTGGAGAGGCTCGAACTCTCGACCTTTGGATTACTCTAATCTGTGATTAAATCATCAGCTTTGTGCTATGAGACCAACGCTCTAACCAACTGAGCCACACCGACAAGGTTCTTGATGTCTCAGTTTCTCAAAATTGAGCTTATGATCACCACAAAGTCGCGGCAGATTGAATGGCAGGAAGGCGACAGTATTTCAGCTTCAGTATATGTCATTTCTGTCCAGCAAGACGTGCTACGGTATGTGAGCGACTTCTCGCGTTTGTTTATCTGCGTTGAGCACCTGCTACTAAGGATCCAGTACGCGTCCCGTTCCGACGCATCCAGCAAAGGCAGAATGCAAAGTATTTCACTGCCATACGCTGGAAACCGATGGTCGATCAGATTTATGCGCGTGTTGGTTAAATCTGAATTGGACTTTGGTAAGTCTGGCCTGCGTTGCTCAGGATCGAGAATAAAAGCCAAGTGCGAGTTGAGAATTAGTGTGCTCCGTATTGTGTAGGGTATAAGCTATGGATTCTCTACTATTTAATCAACAACAGTTATCTAACTTACACGCGATGCATTATAGTTCTGCTTAATACACATAATTGCCAAAACTACAGATTAAATAAATCTGGTCTCGCAGAACAGCCAAGTTTAACAGTCAAGACAAGATGATCCAAGACGCCCATAATAAACAATAGCATTCGGAAGATAATCGTGGATGACGCGCGGTCATGATCGGATCTAACAAACCCGGAGACGCGAATGACGGCGGATGCAGACACTAGAGATTGCCGATCGCTAAGCCACCCTCTATGTAGTATGTAGATACTTTTCGTCCTCCATGATCTCTTGGGCTATGCGTTCCTGACGATCGGAAGATCCGTGTCTGGCAGAATGTCACCCATTCGATAAGCTCAAAATACCATTGACACATGCATTCGAGTATTCCAACCCCCGGACAACAAGACAAGAACAGAACAGACTCGTAAACCCGCCCGGTGACATACTAAAAAGTCCAGACCTCATTCAGAAACCCCCAACTTCCCGTACCAAACACCCTTCAGTGTTTCGGCAATCAAAACAGGATAGCGTTTATATCGGGGCATCACTTCTGTTTCGACAGTAGCTATAATTACAACAAACACAATTGACACCTAACTGAAATCGTACCGATTGCCGTGATTCTTATCTTGAAGTATAACCATAACCATAATGTTTCCCCCTAGGCCCCTGGGTTTAGCGTGTCATCGTGCCCCCGTGAATGATAAGCCACTAAAAAGTTCGGTAAGCGAGGCCGTTTGAGGTTGCGCCCCTTGCAACGGGACCTGCTACTTTTGAGGTTGGAGGGGAGAGTCTAGACGTGAGTCTTTTTTGTGAGTAAGCGCTGGAAACTAGATCTTATCGTGATGATAAGAGAAGGGATGTTTCATCTTGGCGGGTTCGTCTTGACTTGGACTAGAGCATGGGATAACTGGAGCCAATTGATGAGAGGATGAATGCGTGTCTTGATCTCTGTTAATCATCAATGGCATTTATCATCAAGAGACTATGATAATATCGCCAGTAACGTATATATCATTTCTATCATCCTCTTGGTGTGTTTCCCAAGGCTTCATTCCCTCCTTGGCATCCGAGACCGGGAGAGTCTCACCCTCCTCGTCGCGACAAGACCTGCGGCGTGAATCACGCTATTCCCCACCTCCGCACGTCAAGGTTTAAGGTTACCTTAAGCATACCTCACGAAACAACACTAACACGCCGATGCTATTTTCGACCATTAGAGCCTGTTTACTATACCTCGCCCAGATCTTCTATTAAAACAATGCATCCGCGCAACCTGCTGATTTTTACTCATCATCGTTCGATTATTCTGTTCTTTGTTTCCTAGACTGTTTAATTCTTTCTCTTCTTTGAGGCTGGCCTCTATTTTGTCAAGTGGATAATATTATTTGTTTCAGTCACTACTTACAGCCAAGCTTTACTACTCTTTTTTGTTTGTTTGTCAAGGATAATCATCATGGCTGGTTCCATTTCTTTGAGGGCTCTTCTCTTGAGTGCTTTTGCCTCGGAGGCTCTTGCGAGTTGTGCTTATGGTACGCTTTTGCAGCCACGAGCTGAGGGCGGCAAGGTTGAGGTTAACACCTTCGGATACACTGGCAAGATCGTATGTACCCAGATCGCTACAATCCTTGGAGATACTGACAATTCCAGGGCCCTACCAATTGGAACGCTCTCGACCCTCAGGCCAACGCCCTCTGCTCTACCGGCGTGAACCAATCTCCCATCGACATGGTCGCAGGCGCCAACGCCATGGTCCCCGCCAGCCAGCTCAGCCTCGAAATCCCGGATATGCTCGAGGGCGCCGAGTTCGAGAACCTCGGCACAACCGTCGAAGTCGTCGCTGGAAAGGGCACCATGTCCTTCCAGAACAACAGCTTCACCCTCCAGCAGTTCCATTTCCACTTGCCCAGTGAACATCTCGATGATGGGAAGAGTATGGCTATGGAGATGCACATGGTCTGGGAGAGCGCTGATGCCAAGATCGCTGTCGTTGGTGTGTTTATTGATGTTGACGATGGCACTGGTGGAAGCCCTGCTGGTAACGCTACTGCTCCTGCTACTCCTGCTGCGACACCTGCTGCTCGCAAGCGTGATGGTTTTACCAAGGTTGTTCGAAAGAGTGAGACCGAGAAGAAGGATAAGCGACAACTTCCTGCGGTTGGTGGTTCTTTCTTCCATGTCAACGCTCCTACTACCGCTGCTACTACTGCTTCCAATCTTCTCGAGACTGTCTTTGGTTCGGTTGGTGAGATCTCGGAGCCTGGAACTCTTACCAAGACCAAGGGTCTTAGCATGGCTGAGTTGGTCAGCACTCTTGCTGCAGGATCTTTCCAGACGTAAGTCCCATCAAATACTCCTTGTATCGTAACAGAACTAACATATCTTCCAGATACGAAGGATCTCTCACAACTCCCCCATGCAGCGAGGGTGTCCGATGGCTCGTTTCCGACCAGAAGCTCTCCATCAAGACCTCAACCTTCCACAGCGTTCAGTCCGTTATTGGCTTCAACTCTCGATTCCCTCAGGGCGCTCTTGGTGAGCCCAACGCCCTTGCAGGACTGGCGGCCTAGATTTAGCAATGATGATAAGAAGAGGAAGCTGGGTTGTGTAATAATATTGTCCGAGTATACGAGTCTGAGTCGCGCAGGTATACTGGCAGGTTCACAGTTAGGAACAAAGAATAGAATCGGTGATCATAATGTGGCTGTTGCTTTATGAATACGTGTTGAGACAGCAAGTACTTCGCGCCGATTGCGACAGCTCTTTCGCCTTATCTGGCATTTAACTTTAACAACAAGATGCACTAGGATAAAGTACGTGCTTTGGCTCAGTCGGAATGCTACAGTTGACCGAGATACAAGAACAGTATCTGTTTCATAGCCAGATCTGCGGATGTGAAAATAGTCGAGCTACAAAATATAGGAAGGACTGTGAGGATGCAGTTAAAAGATACCGGAGCACACGCAACCGGATTATCGCCGATTGTCTTGAATGTCACAAGGATCAAATTGGAGAAGATGGGCATAGGAATCAGTACCAATGAGGATTAAGAAATACAAGCTTATATATTAGCGAAACCAATAGCAGACCTACCAGACACTGGGCCAATGACAGCGACAGTGTTTCTATAGCCCTGCAGTAAGGCAAAAACGAATTAAAACAATTGTCTTAAGCGAATTACTCAATTAACAAAAAATGGAAAAATGAAACCTGCGTATCGCAGGTGGCTGGATCTCTCCCGCCGGNNCACTATACTACGGAAGACGAACAGGCTTAAGCCTGCTGTAGTGAGGGGATTGTGATTGGTCTCTACAATTAGGTATTATATAGGCAGTACAACATAAACTCAATTCAACTGCATCAATTGACACTCCTACTCAACGAATGAGCTATTTTCTACCAATGCGAACCAAAAATTGTTGTAAGACTGACGACTCCTCTAATGCCTTGGTCTTATGTGGGAAAATTGCGCAGCGTCGCGTTGACAAAGTCCTCAGGTCCGCGACAGAAGATCAGCTTGGGTTCCTTCTGCGATGTATCCCCCTTCTTCGTTTCGACGATGTAGTCAACACAGATAGTAACGATTGACTCGAATAGTTCCGTGAACTCGATAGCACCACGAGAGCACCATCCGACGATTATTCCGCCCCACTCCCTCTCTTTGAGTTATGCCTCAAGTTCGCCAAGGTTTCCGCCCTTCTCGTCGAGGTCAAAGCCGATGTTATCAAAGCGGGACGAGGTCGAAGCGGGGACTTTGGTCTCGGACCATTGTTCTGCGAGACTTTCCGCTGCGCTGTAGCCATGGAGGTAACGGGCAAGGGAAATAGTGAGAACGGGGATAGGTGTTGAGGTCGCCATAAGGAATACTTTTGAGAGGTGTGTTGTGTGTCTTGAAGTTGCGCTGTGAGTTTAGATGATGGTGGTTTAAATCAAGATGCGGTTGCTGATGTTGTTTGACCTGAATGTTGAATTTTGTAGACTTATATACAGAGCGACTTCGTCATTTCTTGAGTGTCATATCATACCGTAAATCATACCGTAAGCTGACGATTACGAATATGCAAAGCTGTCGCGAGATGCCGAGGTCTTTCCAAGACGCCGACTTGCCAGCTGGGCGAATGACATAGATGCAATAGACAAGAGTAGGAGGTAAGCTGATTATTCAGAAGAACATATGTAATAATTCTCATTATTGACGTAATGTTCTTCGATTGCAGTTTTCCCGTGTGGTCTTGTATAACCGTGCTACTATATCTTTTAAAGGGTTAGCTTATTTTTCTATTTAAAAAAAGAATCCACTTAAGCTATCAGGTCTTGATGTTATTTATATAACTAGAATGCAAGTTGGGGATTTAACGGACCTAGCGTCGCGGCTCCGGCGTTAGATCCGGCTGTTGAAGAATATTATGGGGTACTCAGCCAGGTCTGACAGGCGCTCAGTTGACCGGAACCTGTATTCGGGAGCTATAAGAAATACTCGGATACCCGGAAGCTGTTCTATTAGCACAGAGAACTCAGAAGCGGACGAAGATGTCCCCTCATGGCGCAGTTCGGTGCCGCAACGACTGGACGAGAGGTTGTCGCAGCCTTCCCAGAACGTGTCAAAGACAAAACGTGTAAGAATACCAAGTCTCTTACTCAATGGGCGATTCCTTGATTGATTGAGTTTTCAGTCCTTATCACAGGCCCTTCTCCCAATGGCATTGGTTCAGCAACTGCCTACGCCCTAGCAACCGAGTCTCCCCGAACGCTCATCCTTCTCGCCCGCTCTAAAGTCAAGTACCAACCCGTCATCGACAAGATCCATACAATCAACGCTTCAATCAATGTGAAGTTTATCCAAGCGGACCTAGCATCTATGGCAAGCGTTCGTAGAGCTGCGAAGGTTATACTTACCGATAGAGACATCACTCCAATCGACGCGCTCTTTAACAATGCCGGTGTCATCACCAATGATCTTGTGCGGACACCGGATGGATTCGATAGTCAATTTGCAATCAACCACCTCTCGCATTTCCTCCTCACAAACATGCTCATGCCTATGTTGTTGACATCGACCCCCCCAAGAGTCGTCAACATATCAAGTCTCGGACACAAATACTACGAGCCAACGTTTCAAGATCCGCATTTCAACCATATAGACCCCAAGAGCTATAGCCCGGCTGAGGCATATGCTCAATCTAAAGGAGCTCAGATCCACTTCTCAGTGGCGCTTAACCAGCGGTATGCGCGAAAAGGACTTCGGTCCTTTGCCGTGCATCCAGGCAACATGGACAGTGGCATGTATAACCACATGAAGCCTGAAGTATTGATGGATATGGCAGAGAGAATTACGGGACGGAGTCTTGAAGATGCAAATGAGGCGCTTACCAAGACTTCTGAGGGAGGCTGTGCAACTGGGCTCACTGTTGCTTTGGCACCAGATTTACCTGATGGTGTTTTCATGAATGACTGCCAAGTTACTAAGGATCCTCAGTTTGTTGCAGCTTGGGCGCAGGATGCTGAGAAAGCAGAGGTCTGTTTGAGAGTCAGCAAGGAGGCGGTTGAACAGAGCGTTGGAGTGGACATGATTTGAGATGAGAATGGTCTAAGATATCAGGTATCCGGACAATAGATTATATACTGAATTCCCTGCTAAAGTGTTGTGATGAATTGTTCCGAGTCCCTCTTTTTCTTCTGGCATCTCCTTCATGATTGGATTCCTGCGACGCATCGAGCCGAGCCGAGACTTGGCGTCATTTTAGTGTATGATGGAATATCATGGGAAAGGCTTAGACGGAATTTACAGTACAGCTGATAGGGTGAGTTCTCACATCGAGCGGTGGTGAAATACAAGTGCCGATGTCGTCTCACGGTCCACCCACGCGACTTCTCACTGGCGTTTGGTCGCTTCGACTACAGTACCTCACCTGCAAGTAACTGATTGTCTCATCGTGGCATCCTTGGAGAAAGTAGACTGGGACCTCATGGCAATAAAGTGGACTGCAAGGCAGAGTAAGGAGCTGGGTGTCAATTGCCAAGATGCTACTTGATAGGGCTGTGCCATGTGCAGGCCATGCTTCGCAGGCTGTTTCCTAAGTGATCTTTATGCTAGACAAGGATGAGACTAGACTCGATTCTACAAGTGTACGTATGCCATGGATCCACCGACCCCGGTACCACCATTAGCCTCCAGACCATCTTCGGTTGCATTAGCATGACCTCCAAAGGCCTGGCCTCCATTTCCTTGTCTCCCCTCAGCATTGCCACCTACGGCACCTCCTCCCTGAATGGCACTGCCGGAAACCTGACCACCTCCTCCATAGCCCCCGCGAGCTGTGCCTCGGACACCAGCTACCTGAGTCGCCCTTGCACCTCTTCCAACACCGCCTTGTGCCACTGACTTGCTAGGATCAACCCAGACTTCTGTCTTGCCACTCTCAGCGTCAATGACCTTGAACAAGGGCGATGCTGGCTGATAAATCTTTTTCCCATTGTAGTGAAGTGCCACATCACCGTCCAATGTGTATTCTAAAGCAACAAGTGCAGTGAATTCCTGCACAAAGGCATTGTCCTCACATTCATACTCTTGCAGATCTGTTCCGCGGTCGGCTAATTGTCTGATAGTCAGCAATAAAATCACTTAAGCTTGTAAAAAGACCCACGGTGAATGATTTTGAATTTGACGTTCTTCATGACCATTGTCGATTCTCAATTAGAGTCTAAAGTGGCTGTTTTGCTCTATGGACATCTCTTCTTTGCTTCCTCATAAGCTCTACTTATATATACTAATTCCTTTGATGATTTTGTTGTCAGTCCGCCAGTTGTTACAGTCTCATTCGAGGAGATTCATGTCAGTACTAAACAAAACTCTGACCTCATTGCGCCCTTGGTGAGTACCTCCATCACCACAATTTGATTCTCGGTCAACCCAATTCTTTGCCCAATACCGTGGCATGGCGAATCAGACTGTCTTTGAAACATGTTACCTGTGCTGGGCGATGACGATAGGCCAATGAGATAAGCTTAGTACTCGGGAGTGGTACTGGAAAATTGAGCATAGACATCTGGACGCGTCATGAGCCACGGCCAACTTGCTCTCAACTTAGAGGCCAGCGAGAAAGTTGTAAGCCCTAGCCACATGTTTTTTCACCATACGCTATCTAGTGTGACATTGAGGCTCTCTGCCACTTCAAATATCAAAGCCCCTGAAAATTGAGCCTTCGGTGAGTAAATCGCCAGCACCGTTACCTGAACGAGGCCCAGCGGTAGATGAACGAGGTGTTGGGCACGACTAGAAACGCATTAACTCCTCAGTAGCTCAGCCTCTAACGTCATAAATGTGACCGTCTTCTCGTCTCTAATGCTGGAAGAAGTTTCCGGACATGAGTCACAGGGACTGCCTCCTCTGTGAGCAGGACTAACTCGCATACGTGGGGTTGTTGTAGTCCTGCTTTGTTGGCTCTTGGCTCCGCAAAGATCAGGGAATCGACTCAGAGACAGTCACCTTGCAGGTCGACAAGGCATGAATGACACGAAAGGTATGATGAAGTGTCCATCCTGTTTTTTAAAGTACATGTACTAGATACAGGCTGAGAGTCGCTAACCCAAAGCCACAGCATAGTCACAGGTACAAACCAGAACCTCTGCTGTCGAGAACTCATGATTCTGCGCCCCGCTTTTGCTTTGCTCTTGGAGTGGGAGAAACATCAAACATTGGCACATGAGTACCAGCCTCGGCTGCGCCAAGCCAATAAAGCATGGCCAAGGATGATGTGATTTGGTTTGAAAAGCCCAAAGTGGTATGGACGTCGTCGCAAGTCCTTCTGCCTGGTCATACGAGGTGGCTCGGGTTTCTCTTCCCACCGAGGCAGCCCGCCAGAAGGGATTCTCGTCTGCTTCTGTGCGTATCCGTCAAGTCAAGTGGTTGTGATTACAAGCTGTCTAAGTGACGGGACGCGACGCCCCTTACTACTAGTAGGCAGCCGTTTCAGATGAGAACTACAAGGCTCTGCCAGTAATGTTAAATGCCGCGGGATTTCTTTTCAGGCTAAATATATCTACACTTTCTAGTGCCATCACCGCCAGCCGAACCACGGCGAGCCCGTTGTTCATAGCTTACAGCACCTCCAATTCCGCTACCGCCTTCACCGCTGCCCCCAGTGAGTTTTGCATTGCCTGGCTGGTTATCGAAAGGGTATACGTAGTAGTTGTGCACTGCTGGGTAGTGAGGGACCTCCCGGCCTTGCAAACACGAATTACGTATGCTGTCGGGCCCCTGCCAATACAGACAACCAATACGGCCCTCAGCCAAAGCATCTGTTCTCTTATTATCTGGGCTAGGTGGAGGACAAGGCGGCTCGTCAATCCGCCTTGCCTGCATCTTGCATGACACCTCGACGACTCGAAAAAGTAGGCACGAATGTTTGTTCTCGTCGTCGAGCAAAAAGGTAAGAGAGGCCTTTTCAGAATTGGTACGGCCAACGCCCTGGTTCAACCCTCCTAAGCAATACCCCTCAGACGACTTCTTTAACAAGAATGAGCCAGCTCGATTGTAATTATCTGTTGTCCCTATGGGATCGCCGCCTTTAGACTTATCAAGCCAGGATCCCATGTTGTGATCCTCGCTTGCTTGGAGAAGTGCTTCTTCAATGCTGAAAGGCTTGTCGAAGGCGATGGCGCGATCAGAATTGCAAGATTTAGACATGCAGAATTTGAATCTACCGACTTGGTGATCGGAGCCAGCTAACGCAGCTGCGTACTGAGCCTTGTTATCGGCTTGACCAAGCAGGAGATCATCACCGAAAACAAGTTCATAGCATCGACCTGACAAGTGAGTAAGCTAAGCTACGAAAAGTATCACGTATCCTGACCTTCAATTATGCCAGACAGAGTCTTGGATGTGCTTGAAGCCTCGTCCTTGTTGGGGGCTGGCGGAGCCCTACAAGAAACGCCGTCGTAGGTATAGCCCAGAGGACAGCAGGTAAATCCAACGTCGCTTGAGCCTGCTATATCGTATGGTACTTCGCAGCAGTCGAAAGCAGTGGAAGCGGTGCCAACGAGTCTCTGTTCAGGCAAACAACAGGCGACCCATTCCTTGTCCGCGCTTCGTGACAGCTTCTTGCCACTGTCGGGCTTGCAACGCAAGACCCTCTCGGTATCTGCATCAGGGTCCAAGATGGATATTTCTTGTCCGATGATATCGATGTTGGGATCTGTCTTCTCGACTCTCACGTTTCGGTGGTCATGATGCACTTCTGTAGCGACAAAACATGCTTGGATGATCAGAAGGATGATGGTATGAGAGATGATCGCCATAGTGCTGGTCGATAGAGGCATAGTCTTGTTTCGCTGTTAGATGATGCAGATAGTGACGTTGATATGAAGGAAGAGGTAGCTTAGAATGTCTTCCCAACCATCATGGTATTTAAATCTCATATGCGTCTTAGAAGCCGAGCAAACAATCTATCTCACTTCTCTCGTCCTGGTAGTCGTATCGGCGTAATCATTTTCGATCCCCGCTTTGAGCCAGGGCAGCTGAGCTGACCAAGTCACACGAGCCATTCGCTCGAGCCAACGTGCATATGCAGTCGCCTAAAAGTCTCATTTCTAAGAAAAGGACTCACTTGAAGTTCTTATGCGAACCGCGACAGACATTGAGTATCACAAATGCGAACCCTGTCAACGATTCAGCTTCCACCTTACGCAAATGGCTCCACTGTTTCTTTAGATCGCGAGATAGCCGCACTAATGAAGTATGAGCTGGATGTGATAACAGATGCATATCAATACTTGGCTTTCAATCATGTCATGAGGTTAAAAAAAGTGGCTTGAAAGTCGTTCATAGTGAGGTTACGAACGGCCGTGCGCGCCCCCTTTGACCATGTTTTCAGCACCAGTCACGTCCACGATATCTAGGGATCACTAAGAAAATAAGTATATACACAAACTATTACGTGCGAACTAGGTAACCAGAAAGTACAAGTAATAGCTTTATTGAATACGGCGAAATTGCGACCTAGGTAGCTACCCTTCAAACATGTTAGCCCAGGCATCTCCCCCACGGGCATCACCTCCCCGAGCATCCCCTCCGTACTGACCCTCCCAGCGAGCAAAGCCGCCTGACGCATCACCGCCTCGAGCGTTCCCTCCGATTCCTGCGCCCCCACGAGCATCCCCCCCATGGGCGTCTCCCCCACGAGCGTTGCCTCCTGATGCATTCCCGCCGTACGCGTCACCACCGCGAGCATTACCACCCAAGCTCCAGTTGATGTTGCTGTCATGGTCACTCGTAAAAACGCGTGAGCCCGTATTGATATAACTTGCATGAACGAACGACAGAAGGTCTGCAGCGTAAGCAGCTGCGACGGCCGCCGCATACTCCTGCCACTGTTTGTTCTTATGCGAATCTGAGTAATCGCAGATACCGCGGATAACGAGGCAGGGTAAGGTGTTCATTATTCCTGCAGCTTCCATCTCAAAACACAACATGCCGAGCTCCTCAACTAGTATATCTCGGGTGATAGCATGTCTTATAACCTGGTTCCCAGACGCAACTACTCCGTAATGGACTTTTGGTTCATCGCCATCTCGCTGCGGCCGCTGCACTAGCATGGACAGATCGCAGGATCTGCAGGTACTGTCCAAGTTGGTATGCTCATATGTGCTCTCAAATAAGAGGTCGGTTGCAGGATCAGGCCGGTAGAAACCCTTCTCGGAAAGTATGAGAGCCAGGATGTTCGGTCTTGACTTGCTTTGTGCTTGAAGCTTTGCGATGGCAGTTAACAGAATTTGCGGAGGACCATTGAGACTTCCGGTCCGCTGTACCTTTCCATTTTCCACAGTCTTCCCCATATCATACTGCACTACCCGAGTGCCCACCACGACGTCTCCAAGTCGGATATCAGCCTTGGTAGGGGCTCCGCCAGCAATGCCGACCAGCATGGTGACTTGAATGCCGGGAAACGTGCGGCGCATATTGCTTGCTACCACTGCCGCATTGTTCGTTCCATAGGAGGGGAGACAGCAAATAATGATGTTGTGCGGACCAATATGGCCCAAGGTGTATGTATTGCTGTCATGCGGTTTGCCAGGTAAGGGCTCATGGATATCTGAGAGCATGGCTATACTGGTAGCTAACTCAATAGGAAGAGAGCATATCCAGCCCACATTGTAGAGCTCATAAGGCAAACTTGCTTTTCCTCGCCGTTGGTTGGCAGCGTCGTTCAAAATAGGCTCTTGACTTCTCGTGTCGCTGGCTATTCGAACACTTTTTGTATTCTTAGTCATTGTTATCCGCCGATGAGAAAGAGGATCAAGCTTGGTACACAATGATCTATCCTACCAAGCTGTAATATCACTTCGGGGTTCTTGTACTAGATAAAACTTAGGTGGAGCAGAAGTGAAAGCGATGCTGATGGTTTGATCTTTGCATGTTAGGCACAAATTTCTCATTAGGTACTAATAGTGAAAATGATTGGTCACTATAATGCAAAGCTGAGAAGCACAGTAATGGCTTTATTTTATATCAGTATGTATCTATTATGTAAATAAATTAGCCTTTATATAAGATCGGGATGCTGGAATTCGAGATCGAATTTCAAAATCGCCTGGAATGTTGGATAGCCGGGTTGATATGGATGCAACTGGGCAGTCTGTTAGAGTGGCATCTGGTGTTTTACGCGGAGGGCCTACTGCAGATCATCAAGTACCTTGACAATGAATCATAGGCTGAGGCGGCTATGACTGAAGAGATGTGGGGAGTTGTTCCGGTCCCTCTTATTCTTCTTATATTACCTTTTATTGGATTCTTGAGACGCATCGCGCCGAGCCGAGGCTTGGCATTGTTACATACCCGTGTCTGATGCTAACAGTGCAGGTAAGTTAGCGGTAAAAACATAAAAATTGACCTTAATATCCTATTTAAATTATATAAATATTATTTAAGGGTATTTGCTGATATCTATAATATTATATACGGGTCAGATGCCTCAGTCTCTCTAAGCCGCTACGGTATAGCTCTTTCAACCTCTAACATAATAGAAATCTCATCATCAGTTAATTGAGAGAGGAATCAGAAGTGCGCAGCTGACGCAATAGTTGATTAAACAGCACTCCATAAGCGGCCATGTTGTCTTCAAAGTGGACCTCATGCAGCATATACGATACTCTACACTCTCGCGAACATGGCTCTATATGACTTGAAGCTTGGCATGATGCTCAGTCGGCCGCTTCAGCTCATTCCATTCTTTCCGTTGAGTCGATTGGTGAGGAAAAGTGATGACACTATGGCGCCCAATCGCTATAAAAAGCCGTTGCAAACCTATGAGAGTGTAGGCTTCTTCATCCTTACGCCCAACACCTGTTACATTCACCTCTCAGTCTAAGATATTCCTTTAAAGAAATCCGACGTTTGTACCTCTACCTGAATAAAAAGATCCCAAACTAATTGTCTTAAGAGTATCTTCATCATGCACTTCCCAAGTCTCGCCACCATCCTCGCCCTCGCAGTCACCGTCGCAGACGCTGCAAAGATCAACCTCGAAATCGGCTACTTTTCCCTCGTCATCCCTCCCACCACTGGCAACACCCCCGGTATCGGCTGTGGTCCATGGGCGCTTGCCACAGGCGCTGATGGCTCTACCAAGAGTCCCACTGGTATGAAGGGAAGCGACGAGTGCCCCAACTCAGAGCTCAGGAACTTCTGCCAGCGGTTCGGATGTCCTCAGACGCTGAGATTTGGTGACACGCTTGCTTTCCAGATACAGTCTGGCAGTGGACAGAGTCTTACGGTTAAAGGGAGTGTTCTCAATGGAAAGTCGCAGACTGTCCCGTGTGGGCGATCTGTTGTGACGCACCCTGGGAACAAGTACCGTACTAATATTTGTTACTTTGATCTTTGAGTAGCAGGCTTTTCTATGGTACTGAGCTTGAGAAGTATGAAGGGAGACGATGATTTGAGTCACATGTACGTTAGATAAAGACAGTTCGCCTGAACGTGTATTTTCAAATTCTATTTCTGTCTTAAAACACCCAGACCATTGATCCACATCTCTCGATCGTAGTGCCCTTCTTTCTGATAGCCTGGGCCCGAGATGCCAGCTTCAATGGTCGAATGTTTACGCTGACAGCATTTCAGCGGCAGCCTCCGCCATTTACTTGCGGAGTCATGACCTCCCTGGGGTTTGAGGTGAAGTTGACATACCAATACACTCTGATACTCCCCCTACTGATCCACGCCCTCCTGCTCACAGTCGACACCATGTGCATCTCCGCTTCCAGTCTTCTGATTCGTCTCGGCGGCTTCCTCCTGGCCAGCATTCTGTCCCTCAGGTTCAGGGTTGTCATCCGTTTTCAGCCTGTGACCCCGATCTTTGTTATGCTTGAATCTCCTGGGATACCCAATCCTATATCCCTTATAAGGATGTTTATATCTCATGTAACTGCGCCAACGAGGCAGAAAATGGTTGATCGGCTCTGCACTAGTAACCCACTCAGCAGGGTATCGTTCTTCGCCTGGCTGGGTTGGTGGTTTCGTGCACACATCGCGAATCCATTCCCAGTCCTTGTCTGTGAGCATGGGAAGCGAACCGGGATGGTCGTCGTGGAAGCGCTGCAGCTGGCGTCCAAGCTCATATGGCATGAAGCGTTCATGCATGGTGACTGCGTTGAGATAGGGTTCGGTCGACATTTTTTAGTCTTTGAATTGATCGTAGTGTCGGGAAGAATTGGGAGAGAAGACGGTATATGGCTGTAGATATGTTTTGGTGATTGAAGGAAGATAAAAAAGGAACTGACTTTGGGCATGAAGGCCTTGAAATAATTATTCTTGTAGCGGTAAGTCACTTGTAGTTCTGTATTAACTCATAACGCGGCGTCTTTGTTCTTCCAGTGCGAAGGTGAATGTGGCACGTTCTTTAAAGCGGGCGGTGCAGTCATGCAGTTAGACACTGTTCACCAATCTAAACGTTGTGAGCTAGACGTGTTATTGGCTGTTGAAATTTGTGGCTGAGAGCTTATTCCGGAAGACAGAACTTCCTGTTGGGTAGCTGGTATACTGCCCGGACGGACTTTGATAAGAGTGTAATTTTGAGTTGATAGTCCCCACAGCTGATGGCTCACATCACGCGCCTCACACACGCTCTTGCTCTCCTAATATAGTCACTTCCCAGACTTATTCTAACATCGATACTTAATGTGCTGTGCTAGGCCTAGCTTGAAAAACCCCTCTTGATCTTATAGCATGATCCTTCTTACAGCCCGAAATGTCACATACCTCACCCCACCATGAGCTATTATATGGTATCACCCGTACCAGTGGCTGTCCATTCTCACCTAAGAACCGAGAAATATAGAGCCCAAGGGGACCGTCACCTTCCTTTTCTCCATCCACGTTGCTCACCCAAAGCCATCTAGACGACGCCGGTATGAAGCCACTGTCTTCCCGCCCCCGCTCCTCCATCACCACGGTACCAAGCTCGCCCAGAGCCAGGAACTGAGGATCCCAAGCACCCTCTTGCCAGGTGATACTTTGTATGAGATGGAGCGCCTCCATTCGGACATCGTGGACTCGACATAGACGAGCGATACCCGACAGGGGAATCAGTATACCCTCGCCGAGAGTGATATGGCGAGGAACGCCATTTCGTACCTGTTGCTTCAGCCACGCCGTGCAGTCATCAAGCAGAGTTTTGAATGTCTCCTCGTACCGATCGTAAGACAAGTCGCACGGCACGAGGATACAATCTAAGTGGATCTCAGATATAATGCAGTGGATCTCCAGCAGCTTCAGCCGGTGAAGGTGGTCCTCGTCAAGGTCACTCTTGAGATATGCCCGGATCACTTCACGCCATGATAGCGCTTGCTTGTAAAGAATCCGCCCGCGTTGATGAAACGACTTGATGAATTCCGCGTCCTTCATCGCCACTACACCGTGGGCCTGTCCTATATACGCCATCATGGCACTGTTGAACAACCGCCATCGACCGAGAAGGGATTTTGGTAAGTCTACCCCATACACTGGTGGTTCTGTGGCAGAGACTGTATTTATCTGCATGTAGATAGGTATGGCCGATATTATTTGGCGGGAGTACTGACACATCATCGAAAAGCAGAGAAACGTATGCTGTACCGACGTGATTTCATCTTTACTGCCTTCGGTGCTCCTTTGCTGCGCGAGATGTTCGTTCAACAGAGCAGTAACACTTTTCAGTATACTGTCCACCGACCGATGGTTCCCTTGCAGAATCTCAAACAGAGCCATCAAGATCGTCATGACCGTCATGGTCCGTACCGAGACGTGCGCCGGGTCGAGCTTTAATCGCTCACGAAGACCTTGAACGCCTTTGAGATAATACTTCAGCGACGCAGCGTGATTTTTGTTCTTGACACTGCCGGGGCCCCAAACCTTGAGCGGCGAAGGCTTCGCTTGCACGATAGACTGCTTCGTATCCCGCGCGTCATCGGCGATGGCAAGGGTTAACGCGCCTAGTGCTAGCACAAGCTGACGAATGGAGTCATCCTGATGCACACCAGTAAGAATCGTCCCCTCGCAGAAATCCATGTAAAAGCTCCCCGAGAGCTCCGGTGCCACGTGATACCGAAAGGCGTCGAGGTACGGTACACTGTGTCCATCGAGTCCCGGGAGCGTAGATGGAGCAAGCGGCAGGAACTTTACCGGAACGACCTGAGCAGGTGGCACGGGGACAATCTCGAGCTTTGCAGGCTGCGTCTCATACCCATCGCACACAAAATCCCCACGAATACACCGCGCACACACAGGTTTCCCCTCGTCACACTTGACGCGTCGTGTCTTGCACGTCAAGCACCCACTGCGGACCTTGGGCTTGCTGAGGCGATAAAAGCGCTGCTTGGATCTGGCGTTTCGTCGTGGGATGAGTTGGACAGGGAGGAGCAAGGGCCCTGCAGGAACGAGGGGAGGGGAATGATTGGTCGCCATGAGGAGGGAGGGAGGAGAGTACGGCAGTGTCAAGAGGGTCGACCCAGTGATTACCGAGCAGGATTCTTATATCGGCACATGGGATGGGGTCAGGTCAGCAATTTAGGGCTGAAAACTAGCGGAGAGTGCCGTGCAGTTTCTGGACTAGTCTTGTGGGGTAGTTGTCTCTAAGAAAAGATCTTTGGTACTGAGTGAATTATTAATATATGCAGATATATCTTCTTGGGCTCAGCATTCTATAGAGATTAGTCATGTCAGCTCGGGGCAGTTATAAATATTAAATCAAGGAATTGTATGACACATTTGGAAGAAGACAACTCGTGTGCAGTACCCGAGTGAGAGTCTGGTCTGACAGGAGGCCCTAGCGTCATGAAGGAGCAAGAAGCTACAGACCGTTAGTCTTCAGCCAATGGATAAGCTATTCTTATCCGGCCAATTACCCGCTTGAGCTCGTAGCCCCACTATCGGAGGGTTGCGGGTGCAAAATGGCAAACGAAGATAACCTAGACTGGGTCTCTCGACTTGCTAAACTGGCCTACTCAATAGTAGTATGCATCTCTTGCACAAGTAAAGATATAAAGGAGGCTATTTCCGGGAGTTCCACTGCATATCGAGCTCCCTGGAAAATGGACTTTGGCTATGTTTGCTTTGGCACCGCGGTTGTACACGTCAAATGGCATGAATCTGTCGAACACCAGAACTCCATAACCTTGCAGCAAAAGCCTGCAGGTACTGTCAGTTTTGACTTGCTATATGTTCAAACAATACTTTCCACAGAGCATTGCGTCTTGCTTATTGACTGCCCACTACTGAAGGATTATGATTGACCGTTCTTTGAGAAATTGGCGTCACAGCAGTCGGAAGACAGATCTAGACCCCGCGCTCAACTACCGTGGAGATCTCCACTGTTTCCAGTGAAATAGAACTGCCGCCAAGGCCAACTCTATTCAACGACAGCGGACGACGGCTCAGAGCTATGAATTCCAGGACATGGGCCATTGCTACGCTGACTGATACATATTAAATACCTCGTTGTTTGCGAGCTCTAGAATTCCGATGTCACCGCTTCATCACTTTATTACCATTTAACTATGTTCACCATGTACGGCCTCAAACGGATCGCGACCTTTCTTGCGCATTGCTTATTTATCTCACAAGCCACGGCTCGGACCACGTATTCTGAGGTATGCGACCTCAAGCCTGACAGCCGCATGCCAAACGGGTCCTGGGACTCTCACCTCCACGTCCTGGACCCAGTCCGTTTCCCGCCTGTTCCGGGATCATACGAGTTCGGTACATACACAGCCTGGGATGCCACCATCGAAGAAGCGCGACTCGGCTGTTCACACATGGTTTTGATTCAGCCGTCCGTCTACGGAAATGATAATACCCTGCTCATTGATACCCTCAAGGCATTCGGGCCGGACAGGGCCCTCGGTGTCGTCGTGTTTGACGTCGCCAACACCTCAACTGCACAACTTCAAGAATGGAATGATCTCGGCGTTCGTGGTGTTCGGTTGAACTTTCAGTCAACGGGTGATGCACCGCCTGCCAAAGAGCTCAGAGACATGATGCAGCGGTATGCAGATGCTATTCGACCTTTCTCTTGGGTTTTGCAGATCTACATCGCCATGAAGGACATACCTGGAATTGAGCCCGTGGTTCCAGATCTCGGTGTCAAAGTTGTCATTGATCACTTGGGCCACCCCGATATCCCAAAGACGAACAGCTCTGGGTCTGCGCTCGATCCGCACTCTCTATCTGGATTCGACTCAATGTTGCGACTCTTGGAGGGAAATAACACTTGGGTAAAAGTGTCTGCCGTCTATCGCCTTTCTAAAGCTCCAGGACCCTTGTACACTGACCTTGATCCCGTCATCCTTGAGCTCTTCAAAGCAGCGCCGTCTCGACTTGTTTATGCGTCGGACTGGCCGCATACTAGATTCGAGGGACTCGATATCAAGCCTTGGACTTCTCATCTTCTTGACCTGACCAAGGGAAACGTGGAACTGCGAGAACAATTGTTTAGGGACAATGCACAAGAGCTCTGGGATGGCAATAACACAATAGCCACTTCAGCAAAGCCTTGACATTGAAGCAGCATGCCTCTTCAAGCCTGAAGGTTCCCGTGCTCTCATACAGCTAGTTAACCAGCTATACATAGTGATCGGGCATAAAGTCACACACAAACGCGGAAGCAAGTTTTTCACTTTCCAAACCTTGCAGGGCATGATAACGTGTAGCTTTTTTTGATGCTTGCTAGACTGACTAGGGTCGACTGGCTCCATGATCCCCGCGATAGACGACACAGCGCCTGTCTCAAATCCTGGCTTGAGATATGATGTTCCACTTGGTCCGTCTGTACCTCGTCGCCATGAGAGCGAGGAGTCTGATGACCGTTTTTACTTTGCATCGCCGTGAAAATAGCATGCTACTCACCAAACATACTCCCTAACTCGACCAAAACCCAGCCAGCTCCCTTCGTGCAGCACAAGTGCATCTCATCCAGCTGTAGAGGCAACCTGCTGAAAATGATCGCGGATGAGCTTTAGGTAAGCTTCCATCCACTGATCGTTGACAAAAAGCTGGTGACCCTGATATCTCACCAGGCCCTGAAACACACTCGCAGCATATGACAGAAGCACGTCCGCGATCGGCGTGGCTCCCTCGTCGTTATTCCCGAGTTTGCGTCCCGCAGCCGCCAGCATCTCCTTGTATTACTCGAGCTTTGGCTTTGTTCTCTCGATGCGCTCGATTGCCGCGGGTCTCGTCTCGACACAACCGGAGGCTCTCGGTTCAGCCCCGTCAAGACTGGATAATGGGCGACAACTTCGATAGGGGCCGCCATGACGCCGTCAAAGTCGATGACGCCGACGATCTGGAATTTCGCATTTACCAGGAGGTTGTGAGCTCGGAAGTCCCGATTGACAAGGCTGAAGGATTCTTTGCTGGACTCTTGTTGACGATATAGGGACATGAGGTGTCTGAAGAGGATCGGGTTTGCGAATGAAGAAGCTGTATTGACATCGGGAGATGCGTGCTGCACGCAGACTTGAAGAGCGTGATTTGCGAGATCTTCATAATACTCCAACGAGGAGCTCCAAGGTCCCTTGCCGGTTTCTGTCTCTGGACCGATGAAGAAGTCGGACGTTTCTTTATCCTGATAGAGGCTCCCGATCTGACTGAACTTGAAGGAAGATAAGGTTGCTTAAATCTCAGCCATTTGCTTTCTGAAAGCCCGATCCTGGTCTGGCGTGTCGAAGAGTCCAGCTTCATATTGATTCGCATCTCGTAATTCCGTGGCGACAGTTCCGTGAATCTAATCCATGAGAATGTACGGGGCGCCAACCTCGTTGTTTGTATCAACGCTGTAGGAATGAACTGCAGGGACGGGGATCGAGGTCTTGGCCCTTTTTATTGCGAGTCTCTATCAGTATGACTTCACAATACGTGGCTCGAGCAGACCTACTTGAAGAACTTCATGCTCGAGACTTCAACATTGAGAGTGCTGGCCACATAGAGGACTTCGCGGTCGCCGAACACGGTGCGCAGCTCTGGAAGTCTGGACTGGCAACCCAGCTGGTGCCGTCGGAGAAGTCAATGCGGCGAACGATGTTGAAGTGGCTGATGGAAAACCTTTGGCTGAAGGTGCAAGGAACTCGATTGTTTAGCGCTGAGGAAAGGGACAAGAGATGATCCCAGTTGAGCTTGTCGAGGACTGCCAGGGCTCGATCGTGGAGCTCGTCGCCTGGATCGTAGGCATCAGCTCCGATCCAAGAGGTGCTTCCAACGAGATCATTAGTGGCGTTGCTCATTTTGAGAGGTTTGAGATGTTGGAGATGAGCTGATGAGAGGAGGGAGACTGGTGTGTGATGTGATTGTGATAGGAACAGTGGGAAAACTGAGGTGGCGAAGTCTACGACAAAGAAATGCAATACAGTTGCACAAAGAGAACAATCCGGATTTAACACTGATTCACGCTCCATGCCTTTCACTAAGGAAGATGCTATTCGTGACGCGTAAAATTCTTTCATGTTTCTAATTCTCATTTCTGTCAAGATCTGGTCTAATGTAGACTGAAGTTTACTGAAAAGCGACTACAGCAAACGCTTCCGATAAATACCCCAGCCAAGATGGAAAGAAAATAGCCAACGTTCATAGTCATGACTGCGAGCATCCTACACAAATATCAGCCAGAGTCTTGGCTCAGTGACTAAAAGTACTTACAGCAAGTAGCTCACGCCCGCGATCAAAACATCCATCGCTCCTAATATCATAGCCTCGTTCGCTCTCCACGGCCGATCGACAGTCTCACTACCTCGGGAGTCTGCTAGTAAACCTTTCGTTCGCCTTCGTCTGAGACCATCCCTGATACTGTAAAAGTTAACGCGTAACGCAAGTAACATGCGTAAAATAGTGGCAAAGGCAATCAGAAAAATGCAAACACCCGCGTATTGTCCTGTTGTTTCGGGTGCGAAAGACTTTGTCCATAGGAGTGTCGTCGTGGAAGTGAAGAAGACCATGTTCATTTGCTCCATGTCCATGGTGCTGGAGCTGGAAGTAGACATGGGCATAGAACTGCCCGTCGAAGTAGTCATGTCCATTTTCATTTTGGTGATAAAACAATTTGCTTGTAGTCAGATGTGTAAAACTACGATTACTTCAACTAAGCTTATATCACCGCGGTAGCGGGTATAGTGCGGTCGGGAATAATCTTATCGCCGCCGATAAACTTGCTCAAGCCTGCTCAAACTTACTCAAGTGCCGATTTATGCGATGATAGCGTGGGAATAGCTGATGTTTTATTGAGAGATTGACGAATAAGATTTAATGCTTACGGAACTCGGCACAAGACCCTTGTTCATGATAAAACAGCAACTCGGGCACGGGCTGTACATATCTACATCATGGTAAACTCGCCGGGCGATCGATAGATGTCTTGGCCACATGCTGTCATCTTATTCTCTTTCACACACTTGCCCATCACGTCCGTCGCTTTCGTTATCCAATTAGTACATCTTGGGCTTGTGGACGGCAGTCCCATCAACCATCGCCTTTGGCGAGACTCTAAAAATCGGCAATCCTCACTCCAACCCATCATCGCTTCGGTCGCCCATCTTCGACTTACTCAGTTGAAATCCTCTGCGATCACTAACTTCAGGATGGAATCGGCAGCTTGGCTCACGCCTCCAGTTCAGCTGACTGGGAGTCGTGCATTTACCTGTGATGGCTTCACCGAAGCGCAATGCGCATGGTACATGAAAAGATGGCACTTTTGGTAAGCTCAGCCGTCCGAAGAGACTAGAAACCCCATAGTACCTATTGTCTAACACCAAGAAGGTACATCGTAGACCATGTCTACACTTTGCCAACAGTAGCCTTCTTCATGACTGGCATTGGACTATTCACAATTGGTCACTTTATATCATACTACGTTATTGGCCTTGCGTTTCCAAGATTCCGTGGGCCTAGACCTTGGCGCATGCTCATCGCTACCATCAGATATCTTTCGTACCGTGGATTCCATGTTGCATCACTTGGGTTCAACTCAGCTTCTGTTGGTGTTTTACTACTGGGACTGGCTGGAGCCGTCTTCTTTTTCTGTAGGTGAATCGAACAGCGTCGAACAGGTGCAATGATTAACGTGAGATAGGCATGGACTTGATCCCTCAGCCTTACTACTGGCCATCGCTAGACTTTGGTGGCTCACCACCACTGGGAACAAGATCAGGCTGGCTGGCTTTGGGCTGCATGCCATTCGTATTGTTAGTCTAGAATCATCTGATCTAACCTCTTGCTTTACTGACTGGTGATAGTGCTACTGCAACCAAGACAAACTGGATCACCCTGCTAACAGGCGTCTCACACGAGAGACTTCAAGTATTCCACCGATGGATCGCTTACGCCTTTTTTATCCTTGCCCTCATGCATACATTCCCATTCATTGTGTATCATATCAGATTTCACAATATGCAGATGCATTTTAAGATGAGCCTCTTGTTCTATTGGACTGGTATCGTCGCCTTGGTCTTCCAAGCGTGGCTGACCTTTGCGTCACACAGTGCCATTCGGTAAGTATACCAGGATGCCTGATTTGCATTTCTGGCTAACATGGAAATCAGACGGCTGCTTGGATATGAATTCTTCAAGGCAACGCATTTCTTCGCCGTCGTCATATTCATGCTTACTTTCTTTTGGCACTGCGACTACACTCTAACATCCTGGTAAGCCGTTTACACGTGTCCTTGCCAATCACTGTCACTGACTCAATTGCAGGCATTATTTCATAGGAACAGCTGCTGTATATGTTCCCTGCTACGTGTACCCATGGCTACGAACCTGCTTTGAGTATGGAGTTCGAACAAAAGCTCATGTCAAAGTGGAGGACAACGGTTTCGTCCGTGTCACTATCCCGGCCAACTTCACATGGGAAATTGGACAGCACTGCTTCTTGCGCTTCACTGGTTTTGGACTTACGCAAGCCTTGTCAGCGCACCCATTTACCATCTGCTCCCTACCAGCAACGTCCAAAGATGGCCAGTCATTCCTTGTCTTTTACCTCAAGCAACACCGAGGTTTTACGGCGAAGCTCTATGAGTATGCCTTACAGAACCCGAGAGCTCAGGTTTCGGTGCTGGTTGATGGACCATATGGTGGCGTCAACACACAGAATCTTGTCAACAGCAATCACCTCGCTGTCATCGCGGGAGGGTCAGGAGCTGGCTGGACTTTGCCTTTCATCGAGCAGTATGTCGCGGCCCATACAGGTCGGGCCGATGAAGAGTGCAAAGAGGGCGCAATGGGGGGTTCTCCGTTCTCATCACTTCGCGTGATACTAGCAAGTCGAGATGCTGAGAGCTGCCGCTGGTATCGACAAGTTGTGAGCGAAATGCTGCTCAACTACTCAGACACAATGATATCGGGCTTGCAAGTGCGGATCCATCGCACCAGCGGAGGCGTAGCAGAGTCAAGCCTCCCATCTAGCAGCAGCATCGCGCCTGGCAACAAAGAGTCGGGAAATGAAAGAGCGACAGAAGGTCTGATATCGTTTGACGAACTACACGGGCGACCCGACTTGCCAGGAATGCTGAAAGAGCTGGCAAGCGGAATGATATCCACTGAATCGCTAGGTGTATATGTCTGCGGTCCGGATACTATGCAGGATGATGTTCGAAACGCTGTGGCGTCTCTAAACTTGGATATTCTTGAGGGTGCAGATTCTGCGGGAGTGTACTTGCATTCTGAACATTTCTCTTGGGCATGAGCGTCAATTCGATCGCCATTTTCAGTAAAAGGAAAAAGCAAAACCTCTTCAATCAGCGCTAGAATACGCGTCGTGACTAATCTACGTCTTGTGCAACAATAGCAGTGAAGTGAATCACATTTAACGCATATGCGAGCTGGGATCTAGTGCTTGAAACATGGGATCGATTAATCCTTTTAGACACACCGGACCGTAACCCAGATGTCAGATCGACGCCTCTAATGCTGTCTCATGACGCGTACATACGCGACGTGAAAGAGGCCCAGAGATTGCTTGAGGACCCAGATGGCGAATTGATAGAAACATGGACCAACGTTCTCAAGATGGTCGGGAGTCGTCTTGAAAATGTCACACTGAACGACGAAATTGATTACAAGAACCTTTACCCGCACGACACCTATTCACCGATGAATTGGAGGAACCTCAGTTTGGAAGTTCCAGATGCATGGACCGAACCGAATGAGGACATGACGCGGAAACTACCAAGCTATAGAGATGGGAGAATCAATGCCCAGTATGTCCGTCAGTATGCCTGTGCTATAGTAGCCGAGAGACTGTTCAACACCGTCATGACATGTCTTTCAGCATCAGGCATCGCGGTTCCAAGCCTCTCGATGAGCCTACACATGTTGGGAGGCGTTGAGTGTAAAACGATCCCATGATGGCAACAGCTCGATTTGAGCAACCTGAAGAAACTAGAAATTGCGACTCTCTGTCCAGAAGTGCCCTTTCATTTGATGAGAGAAACCGCTATGGCGAGCTTTCTGCACAGTCGACAGAAACATAACCGGTAGAGAATTGGGGATATGGCTCACGACTTGATAGACAAGTGTCATTCTACGGTAGAAATCTTCGAATTCTGCCACTACTTCCCGTTTGCTGGTGGCGCAGATTGGCCGACACGCGCTGCAACACACGACTTGCCCGCACTCCAAGAGCTGGATCTGAGCACGCGAAGCGATCCCCGTCTTCTTCACGATTGGCTGCTCAGAATGAAGGATGTGCGCTCAGTGCGTATAGCGGGTGATCATGTTGGCGGTCCTGCCGAGGAGTCACTGGAGTGGCGTCATGTGTTTGACGCAATCCGCGACCATCCGAATGTATCCGGTCCAGATCCAAAGGGCATTCACTTTAAGTTTGACTTTGGATTCTCTTACGATAAGGTAGTATGCAGAGATAGCAGCATCGCAACGCCAAGAGAGGCTCCTGGTACTGGAAAGCCTTGCTATCCACTGGAAGCCCATCTATATAGCGACATAGAGTTTAGTGATAACATTGCTTTGAGGGAAGAGTTACGTGATGATGTTGGTGAAGATGAAGGCAGTGACGAGGAGACTGAGGACGAGGACGTGGAGGTAGATGATGAGAGTGGGGAAGAGGAAGAGGTAGACAGCGATGGGGAAGAAGAATGAATTACCTTGCGTTTATCCATAGTAAGAAATTAGTCAGACGCATAGAAAATGTCCAGGTTGTAAGCCAGATATGATAAGATGTGATTGTTAGTTGAGACTTGTGACTGAGAGCTTAAATCAAAATGACAAATCAAAGGTCGTTACAGTGTATACATATCTTCATTCACCCTCCTCGTCCGTATCTGCACTCTCACTCCCTTCATCATCATCCTCGAAATCGGTCTCTATCATCCCCACATCCCAATCGTCCACCAAGTATCGTACTCCATGGTTATCCTTGAATCGCATTTCGTTGTAGAAATGCTTCTCTAAAGAGTAGTTCTCATCCATCAGACCGTCAGGATCAGTGCAACGAGTATGCCTCTCCGTGGCATTACTGCTATCCTGGCAAACCACTCCTTTATACGTCATCCTGGTCCAATCAGCTGACTTTATAGACTCAAACTCAACAGAGAGACCTTTTGGGCGTGGCCCTACAACACTTGGGTGAATCGCATCGAAGATATGGCGCCACTCGACAAATGGAAGTCCTCTGGATAGTCGTATACCACCGAGCTTTAGATACCGAAGGTTTGACATGTTCTTCAGCCATGAGCTCATGAGAATGGTGTTGACGGCGTCAAAGGAATGGTCAAAACTATCAAGGGCAGGTAGGGAGGCGGGTGGCGGTCGAGTTGGCCAGTCTAGGACGCCAGTTCCGTCGAGAACAAGGTTCTTTAAAGTTAATCGTGACTTGTTGACCAACTCATGGACAATCTTGGAAGTATTCGATTCGATTCCTTCCACTTTCGGGCATGGAAGAACCTTCAGAAGAGTCTCACTGGCCCAATGATGTTCATCGTGCGGGATATCTGGACCAAACTCAAGCTTTTCGAGTGCTGAGAGGTTTAGAAGATCCCACCCAGGCACTTGGGTGCAATCAACTGCTCCTGTCATTGCATTCTTTATTGAGATCTGCGGTACGGCAATACCAGAAGCAGATAAACACGATATGACTGTCGAAAAGAGCTGATCACCCGCAAGGGCAGAAGCATACCGACATCCATACTCGACACTCCTGTCCGCATGGTGGTGAGGGCCAAGCCGGTAAAATGTCCCTTGATCTACCTTCCCAACGCAGGTGCTGTAGTCGACCTGGCACAACTGATCACACCGGAGGCTTAGGAGACAAACTTCCTGTAAATTTCCACCAAGACGCTCGAGGGCCTTTGTCCACAGGTTTTGAAGATCACTTGCTGGATCTTCAAGCAACAATTGTACTTCTATTGCATGGCGTATATATAAGCCATATGCACTAGCCAACTGCGACTCTGTTGCCGGAGGTTCGCCTTCGGGGATAGTCTCAATCAAAATCTGCTCAAAAGTCTCGAAAGGTAGTTTCCAGCTTGGAGGATTCATGAAGCTAACAGTAGATACGAAGCCTGCAATTTGTGACATGTCGCATTTCTGAAGGTTGAGTAATCCAGCCCGTGATGCCTCAAGCTGGATGGAGTGAAATAATAAAGCATTGATGCAGTCCAGTTTGAGAATCGCCGATGTGTTAACCTTAGGTTCTTGAGCTGGGAACGCATGCCTCTTCTCAGTAGTGTTAGCTCAGATGGTTTCTTGTAATGCGATCATCTGAAGGCAAACCTCTCAAGTTGCAACCATGGATCGTTGACTAACTCGGTTACGACTTGGGTGGTGATTTCGGTAGGTAGCTTAACTAAGGTGATCGGATTGGCCATGTTGATCTATGCACGCTGATGAGGAATTTTTGGGAAATAAAGTAAAAGCGCCTAGGTTTGTGCCAGAATGATTTCACATGGATGTGCCATGTTTTATAAAGCAGTACTGCGAGCATGTGAGCCAATCGGTACAGAGCTGTTTATGCCGTGGCATGCCGTCTGCTTCCAAGGTAAGGGCCACTACATTGTCATCCACGCCAATGAACTGGAGGTTGGGGTGCAATAGGCAATTTGCCATTGAACATCATCGCATGATGTATATGGAGTAGTCCGTCATGCTCAGAGAAGACGATCAGCTACGGCTGAGGCTGAAAAGTGGTAATCGGCACCATAGTTAGATGCGTGAGGAGCAGGTCTCTGTGACCAGGCCACAATATGCAGGATAGCTCAGTCACTGTAAAGCTGACATGAACGATGCTATTGCTCCACTATCCACGGTGAAAATAATTAAAATCTTACGGAGCAGTGACTCCGCATCTTGGTTGTTGGTCGACTTTCCTCACCTCGGCATTAACAAAAACGCGAATCGCGAATATTACAACCCAGATTGAGCTAACAACAAGACGTGGTACTAGACTCATCAAAAGGTCCTCATAAAATCTTGGAATTACGTAACGCGACGTTGGCGACGGAATTGGTCAATAACTATCTCTGTCCCTTCAACTCAAAGACCTCCTTCCTCCTCATTTGCTCTCCGATAACCTCTCTCCTCTCTCATACGAATATGAGGATAAGTCTCCTCACCATCGCACTCAACTGTAGCAGTCTTTTTCCATAATTCCGACCTCGAAGTTTGTTGAGTTAGATCATGTTCGCCCCCTGGCGGCTTGGATGCAAGAGCAAGAACCAACATGTCTCCAAAGTTGTCCCAATCAGAGCCTTGCCACGGATCCTTTGATCCCACAATCGTAATCAAGTGTATCAAGACCAAGAGTACATGTGCAAGAAGGAAAGAGAAGGCCAATGGGATGCCGAAACTACTCTCAAAGCGATAGGCGTATGTGTAGTGATACCGAGTGTAAACTATCTTGTCCTGCATTGCATCGCCTGATCGTGAATTCTCGGCATGATAGTTGGGCCATGAGACGTTGTTTCCCGCTTGAGAGAGCGCGTCTGTAATATGTAGACCCAAATACCGCTCTTGACAATTCCTTCGAACATCGCTTCCACAAAACTCAGCAATAGACCGAAAGAATGACCCGTTGGAGAACGAAGATATGCCTTCCAGCCATTTATCATCCATATAGATAATATCAGTGGAATTCTTCTCGAAGCTTTCGAGAATTGGTTCTTCTTTGACGTGGCTGAAGGTGCGTGATCGCGCGGGCTCCTGGATCCACGTGTCCGCCTCGGACCAACGTGCAAATATCAGACAGAGTGTGTAGTGGCGCTCAGGCTTTTCGTCGTGAGGAAGCTCTACTGTCGTAGCGAATAGCACGTTGCCGCTCACTAGCCAATCTTCGTATTCTGGAAAGTCGAGGACGCGATAGTCAGAGGAATTGCCGGCACGCAGCTCCGCGAAGGCCGGGTCGTCATCGTCAATGGAGAACGTTATCATGAAGTTCTTTCGAATCCCAGTCGAGAACGGATAGGAAAGAGAAAACTGGAGCTTGGTCTTATTGTGGATCGAGCCGCCTATGCATTGTGTGGCGACAAGAGGCTGTTTCCAAGCACGTTTAGCTCCGGATCCTTTGGCCTGTTGATTGGAAGAAGTAACCCATGGTACGTCCGCATCTTTTACATCTCTTGAGGAAGCCTTCCCGAGCTCTGACGCGACAAATGATAACGGGCTAGTAGCAACAGTAGGCAAGCCGAACTCTGCAGTCGATATATAAGAATAGAAAGAGCTATTAAAATTGGTATAGCTGATGTTTTGCCACTCTGGCCCATGTGTCCCAAGGACATAAGAGTCAGCTCTGAGAAGAGTATATAGAGGTATAGTAGCAGGCCCTATGATGTCTCTGAGGTAGGGTCCAGACTCTGAATCAAGCCTTGTTCTGTATTCCATATGAGGGATCCTATGGATAGGTTCGAAATATGGATCACCGAGAAAAGTCCAGTCGTAATGATGGTCCTCCCACCAATCCTGACGAGGGATCATAGCAATGGCAGACAGTGGATTCGCGGCAAGGCAGAGAATGGATATCGATATGATCAGAGCTGCTGTAGTCCGTCGATACCGAGCTGTCTTACCAGGCTGTAGCATCGGAGCCCATAACTGACGACTGATGAGGTACCGCAAAGGCGCTGAGAGGTTCAACGCAGATGACAAAAATCCAAGCGGTACACCAACATCTCGGCGTTTCAAACCGTAAGATATCTGGTGCAGAAGGATATCTCCCAAGGACACTAGGATGAGCGTCTCGTGGCCCTTGGCTGCAAACTGTAGGCCGTTCAGAGATTCAGTAGAGGGGTTCACCCAGCGAACTTGGGTGATGTAAAGCGACAGAAGGGTAATTGTGATTGCGACTGGCGGTAGATGCACGAGTGCAAAATAGCGAAAAGCCAAGAGTCTGCTGCTTTTGCTCGTTGACTGTTTCGATTGTAATGAACCAGGAAAGGTAAGGAGAGGGCTAGATTTCCCTTTATCCTCGAAAGTGTTCCCGGTTAGCGGAGATTTATGGATGTCTGGTTCATCAACCGGTCGCGTTCCTTGCCATGATGACTTAGGTAGGCTTGAAATACTCTGTTCATCAACCTGCTCTCCATTAGCGAACTTCCAAGGCCATTCATGAAAGGTTAGTACCAGTGGTGCTGAGGAACCATTGCCCATGTCGGCATTTCTTAACGTCTCCAATTCATGGTCGCGCTCGCGAGACATCGTCTTGATTGTAGCAGGCGACGCAACGAGAGTAAGGGAAGACAAAAGCGCTCAAATGGTGGGCAGGGTGCGTTAGGAAACATTGTTCTTATCTTTCTTGTTGCAGCATTTATCTGACGTAGTTGCCAAGCAACATTGGATCGAGGTGCATAATCAGGTTGTGATTTCGTAAGCTGTGATTGGTGAATGAAAGGCGCGAGCATGGTGTTTTGGCCCCCAATATAAGCAGAAGAGTTGAGCCTGATCTTGGATATTTATCAGTTGTAACGTTGGACTTGGGCATCGCTACTCTCTTTTATTCAGGGTTCGTAGCAAGATAAGTGGCCAGATTGATAACCTTAGACATAAACTAACACCTAAATGATGCCAATACAACTGCTTCCCCGGAACACATCAAAAGGTCCTCTGCCAGGATTCTCTGACTTAGGTAATACATCATAGGTTTGTCTGTCAGGTATTTTACATGGTACTGAGTTCTATTGAAAGGATGTCAAGCATACAACAGGCGATACTCCAGATATGCCAGGAGACTAGACGTGATCTACCTCGAGAATGGAGATACCAGGGAGCCCCAAGCTCAGAGCCAAAAGACATCCATCCCGAAAACAAGCAACAGCGCCCAATGGCCTCTCCGTCGACCATTTCCAAGGCTATCAGCCGCTTTATTCTCAGCCGGCGCAGTGGCAGAAGGAATTTCAGTCGTGGTTGAAGAAGCAGTCTCGGTACTCTCTGGAGTTGGAGTGGTCTCAACTTCACTGTTGACATTGCTCGGAGTCTGCGTCGACTCTAACCAAGGCTGCGCCATCGTACCCGTGTGCGGTAGAATAGTAGATGCCTTTTTCTCAACGAGAACTGACTTGGGACACAGCTTGTCCATACGCTCCCGTTGGGTGACGATCCAGCTGTTGGCGGGGCTGTAATTGCTAATGTCGAATCCCCAGAGACGTCGGACGTAGCAAGGCTCGCAGAGGTACTTGGCAGGAAGTTCTTCATCATCGTCCAACTCGGGGAACGAATCAATGATAGCTAAAATGGAAGGAATTAGTATTACATATCACGAAGCGTTTGTTTACCCACCGTTGCAGTATTGTCCCGTCTTAGCATCCTTGTCACAGATCTGTCTTCGACCCTCCACCATGTTGCCCGGGCGGAATCCCTCAGGCTCGCAGTATTTGGCAAAGGAGGCAGTCCATTTATTCAGAGAGTCGCCGCACTTTTTAGTGCAGATACTATCGGTTATCTTGAAATCGTCGTCCTCTTCAATCGAGCCCTGCCATCCGGTGCTTCCCGCATCGTCGAGGCTTGCATCGCAGTCGATGTCTGTCAGCATGACCTCTGCGCAAGCCTTGGGTAAGTCATGCTCCTCCACCAACCGCTTCACCGCATGTTCCTCATAAGCAAGAAAGGCGCTCGCGCTCCAGAGGAGGTGAGAAGTGACAAGGATAGTGGATAACTTCATAGTGTAGTTGGTCAATGGCCCAGCAATTGAAAGAGTGAAATTGGAGGGTTTCAAAACGAGTGAATGGAACGATGGCTCCCGAACTTCCGCAAGAGCGGCTTCGCTTGTTTTATGGACAGTGAAGATGATTGCCCATGATCGTGACCGCGGCAGAATCATGTGTCACTCGCATCGTTTGAATGGGCCTGCCAATAAGACTGCGGGATTTAAATTAGAACTTGGGGCCAAGGACGCCAAGTCGGCTGAACAAACACTGCGACCCAGCTCGATCCCTGACTAGCGCAGTTCACGGCCCTTATTTGATGTAACAAGCTGTTGGTTACTGGTAACAAACACCAAAAGTACCATCGTTAAGGTCTGGTCTGAACGCCAAGTGGATATTGCATTACATAAACAGCGAGTCAGGAGTTGATTTCAATTCATGGTTAAGAGAAGAGATCACATAAAGCTAGCAATTATCATAAATTATTTATTTGCTTATTATTTATATAACTTTATAAAGCCTTGGTCTGGATGTTTACTTCTTTTCTTAACTATACTTAATAGGCATGCTTATATGCAGAAGTAGGCTTCTATGAAAAGCCCCAAATCTGGATTGGGATGTTATTGTTCAGAGATGGTGGTATGGCTGTCGCACCTTTTGCGATGCCAAGATGAAGCCGAAGAAAATGCCTCATCCTAGCTACCCATTCTCTCCTGCTCGATAGATCGATCCCAGTGATATCGACTTGCTCGAGACATAAGCTAAGAGTGGGCAAAACCTGTAGACTGACGTAACCTAACACACTTGGAATAGCCTCAGCTCTGTAATATTGCGGATCTTGCTTGACGATATTGACAAAAGTCGAGAGGCAAGATTCACACAAGCTATCCGTAAATGAAATGAGCTTAGATTCTGTTTCGGCCCGGCTGAGAATCGGATCAGTCGGTACTTTGCGTTGCTCAAATATGCCATTGGTGAACAAAAGGGCCTGGTTGAGGATAGTTCGAACCATCCAGTAGAATCTCCATAGGATCTGGCTCGAAAGCGATGAGTATATATGCAAATTGACAGGCCTCCACGGTGCATTTAGTAAAGGTCGTAACCACTCGAGTTGGGTATCGATCAATACAGATCCAATCGAGTAGTTCGCAGAAGGAGGCAGAGTCTCGGCCCACTCCTCAAGCTGCTTATCCAAAGCCAAGGCCCGAGACGCAATGGAAGATAGTTGTGTGATATCTTCCCGATCCGCTTTGTAGGCCAACAAGGCGGTTCTCCATTCCATGCAAAGACATGCAGACTGATAAATCAGCTGCGCATGCGTGTAGAAGTAGGGCAGTCGTGGCAAACATAGCTCCTTGACTGATTCCCATGATATCGAAAGGCCTTGGCCAGTCGCAAGGCCAATATGAATCTGCAGTAACATAAGCTTCATTATTTACAGACAAAGTAAATAGCGATAGAGCGCACGTACCATTTGCATGAAGATAAGTATAGATATCTCATACTCTGCAGGAGAGTTGATGATTTTACCTTGCCCCCGCAGATCTAACAAGGTACAGCCTCCGCTGATATGTGACACCCAAGACCCTTCAAGCGCAATGGACTCATCTACCAAACCCTAATGTAGATCAGCAATTGGCCGTTAAAAGATCACATACAGCTCATGAGTTTAGTGCCGCTTACCTCATATATGCTAAGTAACATAATAGAGTTCATAACTTCGTAGTAGTGCGAGGAATCGATAACACCATGCATTTTATCTCTCAGCATATGTATCGCCTCTCCATATAGCTTTGTTGCATCTTTGAGTGCTTGATACGAGTTGAATCTCTGCCCGTAGCTCGCATTGGCCAAGGCATTTACTGACTTGTGTACCAGGCTGTCTACGCTGGAATTCGAGTATATCTCCGGAAGGCTGCTGTACCAAGACAAAGTCTGTCCAGATGGGATATTCGCGTGAGTTGACCAGTCAAAGAAGAATCTTTTAAGTATCCGCGCTTGTGAGGCTGGCTATAGCGGAGTGATCGGTTAACATAGAGTAGGGATGATACGTTGGTGGGTAACATACCATGAACAGACCGGGCATTATCATTGCCGATCCAGTATCAGTACTAGAATTCGCATCCGAGCTATTATCAGACCAGTTGTGTGAGTGTGCCCTGTCAGGTTCATCTTTGTCAGGCCAGATACAAGTTTGAGCAGTTCGAATACAATATTGGCAGGAAGGCTTTGTCTCGTCACATTTTTTGTGCTTCGTGCGACAGACGAGACAACCGGATCTGGACCGAGGGTAGTGCCGGCGATGTTTGGTCGGATATTTTGCTCCCTTGAAGGATGGCCTCTGTTGGCAGTCCATGTGTGTAGTGGAATGAGGCTTTAATAGCTGTATTTGTTGTGAGATATGGTGTTGTGGGCATAACAATGGTGCAGTACTAAAATACAGAAATATAAAGGAGGTCTAGCTACTTATTAATCGCGAAGAGGATCGCCAAAGAGTGTGGCTAGTCAAAGCTCTTTTAAACGCAAAACCTGGCAGAGATAAACATTAGTTCGGCACTTGTTGACGCCTCTATAATTTTAGCTCATAGCTATCGCAGAAAAGAACTCAGCTGTGCATTAGTACCCCCGCAAACACGGCAAATTTCACGATGTTTAAATGGAATATTCCGTTAGTCAGGCAAAGGACAGGGCTCTTCTTATCTAAGCGCTTATCGCTGATGACCGTGTGACTGAAACCTGCCTGAATGTTACATTTTAGCCATATTGGTATCCACTCGCAGTGGGTCCTCAAAGCAGGGATCAGACACAATTATGTCGAGAGACGGCCGCCCTTAAACAAGTCAGTCTTGGAGAATATCAAGAGCCAACGTCTTATACATTGCTATTCTGCGACTGCATACTTTAACTGCGAGATGCTTATATTAGTTCTTATAAGACAGAGATTTACAGCCTAACAGATATAAGATATTGGTCTTGATCTGCAGAGCATAGAGGCTAGTAAGCGTAAATCTTGCTTTCTTAATTATTAGGACATCAACGGACATGGCCACCAACGGCTCTAAGACAGATTAATACCCCTTAATATCTATGACTCTAGTCGTAGTGTAGCTTTCAAGGCGAAGCCTATTCAACAAGTAGATTTCCCCTCCCTCACAGTCAATATTCTGTCTCTTTTCACCTCACAAGGACAGAAAACACACCATGCTCAGCGATTGCGGCCCAGCAGCGAAGTCGCGATTCCGTTCATCACCGCCTTGCGTGTCTGACTCTCCCTTCCTAACCATCCTCGACTGCCACCCTCTTTATACGAAATGCGGCATTGGAAGTCTCTACAAAACCGATTGCAGAGGCAAAGACAGTTTGTGGAGGCCATACGCGCAGTGCAAGGGAGCCAGAATGCTTTCCATTTCAGCAGCCAGCAGACAAATTGAGCTTACTTGGCTGCCGCCACAGTCATCTTCCCCGAAGACACATACTCAATAGTCTATCCAGCATCAGAGAAACCTTAAACCTAAGCATTTTTCTTTTTCTATACATACTACTAGAGACATTGTAATAGCTTATGAGTGTTAAATGCCGTTTCCACTACTAGAAAATGATCCGGGCCCTTTTCTCACAGTATTAGGCGTGCGTGTCGAACAGACTGCACTCAAACCACAGTGCATATCGTAGCTAGTCCTAGTATAATAATATAGTAAAGGTATGTCTTGCATCGTCGTACCCATTACTATTCTTTGAACCTCCCCGTCCTCAAGATCAATAAATCGCGATGCCATCCGCGTCCCCCAATACCATCTCTATAAAGAGGAGCACTAAGAACGACACGCCAGGTAATCCATCCTTTGGCGAAATCGGCATTACTAAAGTTAATAATCAAATGGTGTACGCACCTGGTGTTGTCAAATCTCATGGCCAGCAATCGGATGCCCAGCGGCCCGCAGTAGGGACCGAGAACGGAAAGGAAGCGGCTGTTCCCGACCAGAATGTGGCCGATGAGACTAACAGTACCACTAGTGGTATGGCTTCGCTTTTTTACGCTTCAGGGGGGCAATTCCTCATAATATCGAAGTATAAAGCAAACATAGGAATTCAGTAACTATGCTAAAAGACCATAGTTCAGCCTCTACATTCCATCCTTTGGGATGACGCGTATTTCCCTTTCTCACTATAACTCTCAAGAGATATTAGGCGATGACTCAAAGCAACCCGCCCCGCAATGTTCTAAATTAGTAGTGAAATTGGCATCCTCTACGGAGTAGGCAGTTTGTTTATACTATATACATCATGTTAACAGGGTTGCCAAGAGTGAACGCTCGCGATAAGGGTTAGGAGACTTTGTCTCGGTTGGGGAAGTCATGCTCTCGGATCAAGATTCAATAGATAAATAGATACACTATCATCAAGGGACAAAGGTCTTGCATACATATCGATGATCGAAAATGCATGACTTTTGAAACAGAGAGATAAGCTGTGCTCTAGTTTATGGAAGATAATAGAGGCTAAGCCATTACTCGATTCCGCGGTTGTTCGGCCTTCAAGGTTCGTCCAGCACCCACATATCATATTTGTGGCTTGCTCTCTAATATGAAACGGGCAATTCAAATTACTAGCTATCTCTTTTACTATTTGGCAGTAAACGACTAGCTGTTCTCATTCCATGAACCTCAGAATAGAAGAATCGAGAACTCGTTAATACGGGTCTAGTAAGCGATAGGTTAGATGTCTTGTGATACAAGTCAAAGGGATCGAGACCTCGATAAGGTTTATGCATGCATTCTTTACCATTTGGTAGCTCAGAGGAGTAGGTTTGGAGCGTTGATAATTGCAGAGAACCGGGTCATCTGTATTAAATTTGAGTATATATAGGGACAGTATGTCCCTCTCCTCATCCATTCAACAACCTACTCTTAGAAACATCACTCCTATTACTTCAAATTCCCTCCATCAATACGCACAAAATGCCTGCCCGTTCTACACAAATCAACATTGAGAACCACAGCAGCCAGGACTTGCACGGCGGCTACGGCACTCTGCAGCATGGCACATGGAGCGTAGACGTTCCCGACACTATTTCCAAGGGACAGTCCGCCAGTATGAGAGCTGAATCCAGCGGCGTCGCGAGCGGTGATGAAGGCCGGGTTCACTACAAGTCTGGAGCCGGTGACATCACGTTCCACTTCGATAATCCTTTTGTTGGTCATAACTCGTACGACAGCTCTGGTCCTGATAGTCTCAGTTTCTCTACCAGCGGTGGAGAGGGGGACAACTGCATTGTTACCTGGACTATCAACGGTACGTGTCTCTTTCACCTATGAAGAACATCCGCTAACTAGCTATCACAGACAAGCACTAATGAGCTCTCAAATCGAGGTGATGACTTTGTCTATTCATATGGAGGACTAGCGCCTTTGGCATTTCTTTCACTTTTGTGTCAACTAGTTTCGCTGGGTGGAAATTATACAACGTATATAGGTATCGCCAGGAGATTCTATATCAAGCAAGTTGATTGAGACTTCCATACTCTACTGATTGTCTATCCTATTTCCATTTTTTCCACTAAAGCTACCTCTTGTTTGAATCGGTTCTATGCTGCCTGAAGTGTGATCTCGATTCTATAGCTCTAATGGCAGATGCTTGGATCCAGTGCCTTGCTTTCTTATGAGCCACGCGTTAGGGGCCGCATATGCAGCAAGGGTGTCGTTGAAATGGTCTGGCGTAGCCTGGGGAAGTCCCCCAGCTTGCCCGCCACCTCTCCTTGTGACATTTATATCGACAAGAAACCCAGGAGCTTTTTTCTACGGGGGATTTAACCTATAAAGGCCATCGTGACTGGGGCCAAGGAAAGATTTGACCACGACCATGTAGTTCAGGTCTGTTCATCATTCGATTGTCGCTCATCATGTGGCAGCCACTGAAGCTCTGTCAGGTGACATGTTGCCAATATCTACGTTAACAGAGCCTGCATGATGGACAAAGTAACGAATTCCGGGCATGCCACTTGGCCAGGCACTGTAATTGTATTCAGTAGGCGCAGTGTACACTGCAGCAAGATTCAGTTGTCGTGTAGGACCCTTTCTTCTTGCAGCAGTATCGTTAGTTTAGCCAGTCTTTTGGACGCGTCTGCAGCAAGCATAACAAATTTAACCGTCGAGCCTTCGCGGGTCTCCAATCTGGTCAAGGGCTCGAGCGTCGATGATCGCTTTCACGGAAGTTCATGAAACAGGACTTCCATCCCCTGGGAGCCTAGTCACTTAGTAGCATGTTTGATTTTAGCTATATAAATGAGAATATCCAAGTCAATTGACTATCATAGAAACTACCAAATGAATGATTTAGCTCGCGTATATTTTAAGACATCCACCACCGCACCCAGTAAGGGAATGAGGACAAAGCGGCAGTACATTGCACGACCTTCTGCTGTGATAGCCTAACTCGCTTTCTAATCGCAGTTCACCGTATGCGCTGGGAACTTGCTAGGCTGAGAAGTGAGGCGCAGATGACCTTTCCAAGTTCCACCATGAGAAAGTACGCAACAGCCAGTGATAGCGCCATGTTTGTGTTGCCAATCGGCGCAGTTCTTTATAGCAGTTAGAGTGGTCTTCGTCTCGGCCGTAGTTTTGCAATCATGGCCGGTCGTAGTCGCCAGGTACGCATAACCCTCCACAACATGCCCGTTGCCATCCGTCCCGATAGTCATCGAGCAACTATTGTGTTCAGCTTTGCTCTTGATGACATCGGAGATGAACTGGTAGATTTGGATCCCGGCATTGGCTGCAAGGATAACTTGTCCTCCAGCATTGACGACACCTGCCCATGCCGTCACATCGATATGTCGACGTTCTTGGAAGAGCGAGACATAGGCCTCATCGACAAGATACATGGTCGCAGACATGTTGGAGTCGGGCCCGTTTCACTCAGTGGTTAGCGGGTTGTAGCCCACGCGTTGGCCTTGTCGCTCATAAGTCGCAGAGCCAGGGACAGCAAGGCCAAGTGCGAGGAAAGCAGACCAAGCTTTGCTTGGGTGGTCCATACTCCTGATGATACGCGCATAACCACACAAGCAATGTCGACAAAAAATACGAGAAATATGATATGATGATCTTCTAACATATTAATTTTAGGAAGAGTATTAAGGGAAGGAAACTGGATGTGAAATGAATCGAACGAAAGGGTGGGCAGTGCGCTCTTTTATAATAAGGGGCTTTGATAGCAGTTTGTTGCTTCTCACCAGGCGGTTTTGTGCGGTTGCTTGTTAGAATGAGAGATTATGGGATATGAGAGAATTACTGAAGCCTGTTGTTGTTGGTTGTCTGTTGGTCGTTATGTTGTTGGTCGTTAGCTCAGGTATAAGTAACCAGGGTATTATTATGCGGGTTGCCGGATGGCACGGAACACGGCGAGGCAACAAGCAAACACTGCTCATTGCAGTCGTTCACAGGATATATTCCGATCCTGATACACTTCTGTCTATATAATAGTTACACCGGATCTATTAACTAGCAGAAAAGCCAATAGTCACATTTAGTACCCTTGTTCAAGCTTATAATAAACCCGACTATTGCCTTGAGCCGACACCCCTAACGTAGTATGTAGTAAGTCTTGCGGGGCTCTATTCTATTTAGTAGCAGTCACGTTCTATATTTTAAGTTTATCTCGGAACGAAAGTGCCGGCTTATGCGACAAATCTTTCGACTCAGCGCTTTGACCGGCAACGCGGCACAAGCCTTGGATGCAGTCCAGCAAGTAACATTTCTTCTACCAGCTAACTCAGAGTAATTGCCTATTTCGGGCAAAGGCCTTCGGCAACACTTGCCCGTCATCTGTTGGCTTACTGTTTCAGCGGTATCCGTCGATTCCGTGACAAACAGCATCTCTTACTTATGTATCCTGCTTCTTGACTATGGATAGCCGTGGCCTATAAGGTAAAGCTTTAGGCTGCGAACACAAATATTCAATAACAACACGATATTTCTTCCCCTGATAAAAGCATTTACCTATAAGCTTTCACTATGGCCAATAATTCTGCTTCTTGTATTCTAACCAATCATCCTTTCTAGGATACGGTATGTTCTGAGGGACAGGTGCCTTCAGAAAATAACACAATGGCTCCCAACCATCACCTACAGTATACTCTAAGAACTTTCTCCCCTTGCTTGCCGTTCTCACGTGCTCATTATGTCGTCGAAAAAGAGCCAGACCATTCTTGTCAAAGTCGTCGCCCCAACAGAACTTGCTGTAAGTTCTAGACATGACCGCCATAGGAGTTGTTTCATCAATCTCCCGATACTTAAGATAGTGCACGATAGTGTCCTTCATACTCTTTGCCCACGAATCTTCCGACCGCACTGTCAAAATGACGGCAGCTTCAGGATACGCTGCGAGCAGTTCGTCGACGAATATAGCGGCTGGGTAATCAGAGACGCCTTTGTAATCTGTCAACAGAACTGAGACAAGACTATCCTCCGGAGGCTGTGGGGAACCATCATTATCGAACTTTGCATAAAGAAGGGCTGTCCAGATATCCGCATGGCCGTTTTTGTCCACTTCTCGCATGTGGTAGATCGGAGAAATGCCAAGTATTGCCAATGCATCGGCGAGGGCTGAAGTGGTATAGTTGTTAGATAAGTGGCAGGCAGAGCAATAAGCCTCTGCATGGAGACTTACATTGTGTACCCGTCCGAGGCAATCCAAGAACTAAAACTTGCATCGTATAAAGGTGAGATTTGCTGTAATATGAAGCTTCGTAGATGTGACAGCCATGAATGTCTACTAAGTCTCGAATATTTGGCGCGTTGCCTTCCTTAAGTACCTATCAGTAACTCCTTGGCGCCCCATGGCTTTACGCCAGTGTTCCGACTTTTCCGTGAACTCCCGATAAACCCCTCAAGTACTGCAACAACTCATGAAATCCAGGATTTTAGCGCTTGTAATTACAAGCTATTGATGTCTAAGTCGTGGGCTAGAAGTGTCATTCGCAGTTAAGACTTGTGGCTGAGAGCTCATTCCAGCAGAGGAAACCTAGTAATTACAAGCTAGCCTATTTTCAGCAGCTGATTATCGGGCTAACATGATAAGCGCTACTGAAAAAGCATCCCGTGATACTGCTTAAACTCAGACTGCGCGGCAACATCTGGCCGAAGACCATCTTCGGGATCCCCACTGCGTCCATGCTTTCGCATCTCTGCTTCTAGCTTTTTATATACTGCTCTACGATCAGCAACCCCCACCCCCAATTACCGGGTCTACGCAGCTAGGAAAATGACTAGTATCTGTTGGTCTACTACTTCCACGGTTACCAGTTTAGAGATAGATAATGAATGATCAGGTTTGATAGTTAATAGTCTAATATTTAGGTATTCATCTTAAACTATTATAAGTTCACCACTGCTATTCTCAAGATAACTCATGTATAATGGTAGCCACCCCTTTTGCTGTCTGAACCCCTTTAACCTATCCCACAATCCACTTACTCCCATCAAAGATATATCTATACACGCTCAAGTCATCTACCTTCTTATAAAATAGATACATCTTATCCTTATACATAACAGAAGAAATATCCCCCTCAACATCATTACAATTCAGTATACGCATAGCTCCAGTCTCCGTCTCCTCCCAAAGCATCATCCAGCACACCCCATCAAATACATTATACCACAATTACCTATATTTAGCCCCGACATAGCCTCTATGTATCAGGTATAGCTTACCTTCATAAATCGCTACTATTACACCGGATATCGCATCCCGGCAAAAGGTACTTTCATTTTCCCAGCGCATTCCGTCAAAAGTAACATAAAAATACTTCTAGGAGGAGCGGCCTACTTAACAAGATAGAACAGGTATAAGTTATCGCTAAACACAATAGCAATAAAGCTCTCGGCAATATCGCCGGTGTTAATGTCAGAGTCGCCCTCTCATCTTCAACCGTCAAAGACATTATACCAAAGTTTCTCCTAGGGAATGCCATAAGAGAACAGGTACTGTCTATCTCTAAATATAGCGGCACACATGCCTGCTGAGGTTACAGTATTCAGAACAGCCGTAATACCTCCTGCTATCCATTCATTTCCTAATACATATGACTCGTAAAACAGTTTTAACCTGCCCCAGGGGCTCCAATAGAATATAAAGAGCTTCGTCTAGAATAAAGCTAGGCAAAAGCCATCGGTAATATACAGTCTAGAAGACAAAACCTTATACTCCTTGCTCCAACTCTTGCCATCAAAGGTGCTCAGCTCGTTCACCTTATTGATTTCCTCCTGCTTCTTTAAAGTTTCTGCAGTGCACTCCTTTTCAAGCTTTTCTAGCTCCTTCTTCATTGCTTTCAGCGCAGTTTCCTTTTGGGCAAGCCTTTTAGTCAAGTCGCTCCGTGCAACATCGATCGCCTTGTCAGCCAGCTTCTGTAGTCTATCAATGCCGTCCAGGATGCCTTGCAAGATAACACCCAAGATTTCAGTCTCCAAAATCGCCTCAATGCTCATCTTGGTTTCCTCAAGGTATTTGTGTTTCTTGACAACAATGTCAGCCTTGAGGCTCAAGAGTAAGC
>JAAQRH010000291.1:0-82292 GCA_013186785.1 Fusarium pseudonygamai
GGGGCGGACTGCTCGGGAACGTAGGTGGCCTGGGGAGCGTTGCCTCCAGCAGTCACGTAGTGAGTGACGTACTCATACTCGGTAACGACCTTGTAGTGCTTGTTGCCGTTGCCCCAGGGAGCGGCCATGGCGCCGGCGGCCATCATGGAAACGATGAAGCTAGAGAAATGCATCTTGATTGAGAGTTTTGTTGTTGTTGTTGTTGGTTAACGTCACCGGGACTGGGCTGTAAAAATTGTTCGAGTTGCTTTAAAAAGAACGTGTTAAGGAGTGAAAGAATGTAGAAATGATCCTTCAAGGATGAATGAGTGGTTTGCCTGTTAAGGAATGAGTGACAAGACGATTGAGTCTGGAGAGGAAAAGAAGCAGAAGATGGGGGGACGGGAATCAAGGTTATAATATAGTTGTACGGCAGACAGCCAACGTCATGATCTCATTGGATGAGACATGTCAATGATCCCGACAGTTGGTGTGGTGCCATGTGAAAAACGAAATTCGATGTGCAAGCCTGGGCCCTGTCTGCTGGGCCTTGCAGGGACAACAGACAACGTCGAATTGATTGAAAGAGCGGAGTTCTGTGTTTCAAAGGGATGATGCTCCGATGGGCTGCTCGATCCAGGGGTAGACAGACTAAGCTAGCTAGACTAGACCAGGGGTAAAGAGAAAACCGTTGATGGCCTCAGCTTGCCGAACCAATCAATACGAGGTCTCGCAGCTGACACCCGAGCCTCCGGATGGGAAGCTCGGGTTGAGTGTGGGGAGGGATGCCACACTGAAACCCCTCATACCAGTCCTGCAATTCTAAATCCTTACCCAGATCTTGCCTGCGTGTTTCGCCTTGACGCGGCAATCAGCCAGCAAAGAGACGAGATGAATGACATGCCGGGGCTTGTCCTTGTTCTTGGATCAGGGACCGAACATGCCGGCGCGGTATTTTGACGCCACTACCTAGACGAGGGCGGCAAAAGGTTCGTGCCATTCGCCGCCCTTGGCCACGGGGGATGGGATGGGATGGGATGGGATGGGGGAATACGAACGGTACGTGCAGCGCTTTAGTGCATTCTTTGTGATGATGATGAGCGTCAAGGTGCACAAAGCGCATCTAAGACAGAGTGAGCACTGGTGTCGTCCAGTCTCGTCGCACAGACATGGACTATCCTCATCCCCCCCGGGTTTTCTGTAATCACGGGCGACGCCTCCCAATATAAAATAAAGTTGCAAGTTCGTAAAGTGATCCCCGAGTACAGGGATCTGCCGACCAGGGCCAGGATGTTTTCAAGATTGATCGAAATCAGCCTTGAAAATTGGCAGTGATGCAAAACACCCTGCCAAAGCCCCCAACAAATTCTCCTCACTCACTCATGCCCTTACGTGATTATTCTCCTTCCTTCCATATGCAAGTGCGAAAGGGGGCCGAGACGACCGGTCGTGTTTTGTCAAGCTTAAAAAGTTTGCTAGCTTTTTCTTGACTCGTTTGTTCCGTTGCCTCTGTAACAGGCTAACTGCAGCTACTGCAAGGGACGGATGCACTATATCATTGGTCCACGATGGCTGGCACTCCGCCAAACTTGCAATACATGCCACTGTCCGCTCAGTAGAATGTCATCGAACGCGGCCCAAGGCCAGCAAAAGAGCAAAAGGGGGTTTCAACGAGAACAACAAACTCCTCATACAATGGATCCCTTTAGCTTCAGCTGTTGAGCATGTTTTGTTGAAACAGCCATCGGTGTTTTGAGTCTTCTTTGTCGGACCTCGCGGGTGCAGACCGTCATCGAAACAACGCCACAGCGCTTCTCCCTGACGAGAACCCAATCACCTGCAAGCGCCTTTTGTTTCTCACCGTACGCCAGGCGGTCGATCATATGTAGCAAATGCACGCCTCGTGTGCTCCCCTCCCCGACGTTTTTTCGCGCAGGTCTCACAGAAGGTCAGTGAGTGAGTGACTGGGTGACTGCAGTGATCGGCGAAGGGAAATCTCTCGTCTGCCGATGCTAAAGAATGTTCCTGATGATCGGAAGCTGGCACTGGCACTTGAGGTTGCATCTGCCCAAATGATCCGCTTTGGATGGACGTGCCTCACGTTAGCTGGTCCGTGTTCAAGAAATTCTGCCCTGCAGGCACAGGGGCCCTGAGAAGGCTTATTTCCGATAGGATTCTGGATGGCTACGATTCGTCTCGCATTGATATTTGATCATTTCCGAGCCTTGGAACCGGAAACTGGGATCGTGGCTTGTCAAATTTCACTGTAACAATGAAGTTTCAGCTCCCTCATCCACTGATTCCTCCGCAAGACATGATTGTTTATCCCTCTGGCCTCTGATCGGGTGGCTTTGTTTCCATGCTGCATGCTGCACTGTGTGCTGTGCCTTGCTGTGCTGTACTGTGCTGTGCAAAGAACTTGGCGAGCGGGGAATGCCAAGTGGGCTACGCGTGAGCAGACCGACTTTGATGAAACAAGCAGCGACTCATTCAAAGAGACGGTTCTTTGAAGATATTTTCAGACATTGTATCGTATCGTATCTTGGGTCACATGAAAGACGATCTACAAAAAGCTAAAGGACTGCCAAAGCGCTGCCTGTATGCACTAATGACAGAAATAATGGACAGGTCTGGGCTCTTTTACGCACGAACCAGCAATCTTAAACTTCCCGTATTCCTCTGAAACCGCCACATCAGCTGCCTTCCTAACGAGGCCATGGCTTGCGACTATTGCTTTGTCAGATTGATTAATTTCTACCGACGCCTCACCTTGCCAGATCCTTGTAGCACGGCATTTATTCATCGCTATACGACACTTACAGGGTAATCAACTCTTATGGGGAAGTTTCGCCGTGAATATGCGCGTATAGCTGCGATGCCATGTCTACGGTCTGAAGGGTAGTTCATGCGACATGTGAAGCTCCACGATTAATGGTGTGGATTATCACCTGCGAAACTGTTGAGCTGTCAATAAGAAACAAGGAAACATGATAGTTTGTCTCAAAGATTCAACAAGATGTTGTATGCTTACAGGCATCAGAAGCAATTCACTCTGGTCCAAACAGTGGAGAGTTGTCAAAAGAGGTTTTCAGGGTAAGTCGGTAACTTATTCACAGCCCGTCCAATATCAGAGTTGCAATGCAAGCAAATATCAAATGAATGATTCCAAGACTTGCAATAAACAGGTTCACATACTCGTCTCAATTTGAAAACCAACGTGACCTTCACAGTCCATGTAACCATTTCTGGACCTTGGTCTACGGATAACACTTCAAGATTTGCCCGTCGTGAGAGGCTGATGAAGCTTAGCCCCACGTTCTGTACGCAGAACACCGCCTTCAAAGTTCACACATATTAAGTAACGAATTTACAGGCACAAAAGTAATATCACCTTCACAGTATGGTAGCTGCGAATGATTTCGAAAATTGCTGGCTCACCATGCAGCGGAAGCGACTGTGATAGCGAACTAACTGATATGACCTTATCAGAGCGTGATTGGCTCTTATCTGTTAGGCTACCAACAAGCATCTTATCGATAAGACCAGCTCTGAGAGCAACCCCGCGGTTGTTGATTATTTTGCGAACCTCATCATTGGTCAATTACTCATACCGCAATCAGTATAGGTAAGCCCTCTGCGTCATGATTACGCCGATATCTCCAATAAGGTTGATGTTATCTTGCATTTACTGAAGACTTACAAAGCTCATGTCAGCGAATGTCGTGTCGTGATAACTGAATATGCACTTAGAGGCTATACGAGCCAGCCAATGTCGCATTTGGCGCTGACGACAGTGAGCAATTCATCGTAGGCGCTCGAGCTTCCCAAGATATGCTGTCCTGCCGGGTCCTCATCACGTACCAGGCACCATTGGGTCCTTCTGTCTCACGTATTACATCAATCCACGGCCTAAAAGTTGCAAATTCCTCCTTTTGTAAGCCAAGACGCTTCTTGTCAAGTTCCGTTCCATCCGGTTTCAAAATGAACCCTCAGGCGGTGGAATCTCCCTTGTCACAGTCGGCGACATTCCTCGTTCTCTCGGCAACAGACAATCCGGATGCCAACAAAACAATCCGATCAACACTGTCTAGCATTGCAGACATTACCAAGAACATCTCAATTCGCCATCAAACCGCTAATCTCTCATGTACTGTTGGCATTGGAAGCTCGGCATGGGACCGATTGACCAAACTCCCTCGGCCTAACGAGCTACATCCCTTCCAAGAGTTCAAGGGATCGAAGCATACTGCTGTGTCAACGCCAGGTGATATCTTCTTTCATATTCGCTCTGAGAGAAGAGATATGGCATTCGAATTTGAGAGACAACTTATGGATAGACTTGGTGATGCTGTCAAGCTTGAAGACGAGACAGTTGGCTTTAGGTATTTTGATACGCGCGATGTTCTCGGATTTGTCGACGGAACTGCCAATCCAGTCGGCCCCGATGTCAAGGACTCGGTGCTTATCACTGCACAAGATGACTCGGCTGGTGTAGGAGGCAGCTATGTCGTAGTGCAGAAATATCTTCACGATCTCAAAGCATGGAAGACTCTCAAGACAGAACAGCAAGAAGACATCATCGGACGTACGAAGCTGGATAATATCGAGCTTGATGATGCGGACGAGGGGCAACAGCAGTCCCACAAGAGTCTTGCTACGATTGAAGACGAGGAAGGAAGTGAGCATGACATTCTACGAGATAACATGCCCTTCGGTTCTCCAGCTCAGGGTGAGTTTGGCACATATTTTATTGGGTACTCAAAGAAACTTTGGGTCATCGAGAAGATGCTGGAGCGCATGTTTGTTGGTGTTCCGCCTGGGATGCATGATCGCATTCTCAACTATTCCAAGGCAGTTACAGGCTCGACATTCTTTGTACCATCGGCCGATTTCCTTGCTGGACTTGATGATGATTGATTAACGGGTGAGCTGTGAAGGATCCAGAGAAGTATAAGAAAATCAATAAGCATAAAACGACCATAGATCTGTCAATAGTTTGTGAGAGTCGCATAAATTATGCTATCAAACCCCTACCCCAGCCTCACTATAATCATAGATCTCCTGTGCCACATGTTTACTGCACAGTAAGCGCACCCTCAGTAGCTATCTCGGCCAATTAAATGTCACATTCGGTGCTGATACGGGCCGATCAGATCGACCTTCCCACCACGTCAATAGCGTATATAGCGTATGGTGATGTAATGTCAGACAGATCCCTCGCAATTTCGCTCACAATTACTTCGAAACCACGGCGCGTTTGCAATCTTTGCCCATTACCAAATACTTTGCCAATAAGTCGTACGATGTCTAATGCTGGCATCACCAAGAATCCCCGCACGAAGCGGAAGAACCGACCTCGGCCTTTGCCGCCCGATGTCACGGCTAGGAACCTGGCTATCGAGAAACAACGCCGAGGTGAACTAAAAGAAGATTTTCTGGTGAGGCCACCTGAGATAAAAACCTCAAGATAACATCTAGTAACCTTGTTGTGGCGGTTGATTAGGAACTGGCGCGCCTGCTGCCCGACCTTGCCAATACTCGACGACTTACAAAGGTTCTCATCGTAAATAAGAGCATAGAGCATGTGCGACAGCAGCGCGAACTGTCCATAACGGCAGCTAGTGACATGCAAGAAATTGTCGACCAGAACCATCAGCTCGTCGCTGAGGTGAATGCTCTGCGTGCTCAGATTGGAGGACCATCTATGCCTCAAGCCCAGGTCAAGCCCATGACCCAGGCTATGACTCAACTAGCTGAAACAAAGAATCACGTCTTCGGAACCTTCCCTGCAGGCTTTGGAGACAACTGGGCACAGGAATACTCCCAGGTCCCGCATGAGACAACCCGTGAAGCAGGCTTCTCGACCGATAATTCTTACGCACCCCCTGCCCTGCAAACAGATGTCAATATTGCACTAGACACCATGCAAAGCAGCCTAGAAACTACTCCGGGATCTGCACCTGTGTCAGCATACCAGGAACCGCAAGTGAACTTCAACTTGTGCCTGAATACATCGGCCGAGCCTAGCTTTCCTTTCCCAGATCTTCTGGAAATCGGTCATTCTTATTTGGATGATCCTCTAATGGCGAGTTCCTGGATACAGGGAGTCGTTCATGAGGATTCGGCTTGGGTTGGTGATCTCAGTGAAAGCGATGTTTTATCTTTTCTTCATAATAGTGTAGGAGATAATGAGATACAGAGTTGTATTTAATGAGAGTTTACTATCGGCACGGAGAAAAAGGAAATGATAATCCTCAGAATTGCTTCAAAGCTTCCTCGATTGCATCTCGACTCTGCAGCTCGTTTGCCTTGAATGCCTCCAGAGCTTCGTCAAGCGCCCTCTGAGTAACAGTATCAGCAGCGATAGCCTCGGTCAGCGCGGCCCCGTTGTCTGCCAGATAGTCGATAGCAAGTGAAGGAAGTCCAGACCAATAAGGACCGGCAAGGGGATCAACTTTTGTCAGGTGGGCAAGTCGTTGTGACGGGGTACCGGTCTTCATGTGAGAATCACTGCCAGGTGGCGGGCTTGCTTCAGCATCCAGTAGCGAGAGATGGAGGAGGATATCCTCAGGAATAGTGGCGTGGTCACAGCCGAGCTCAGCCATGGCCATTGCCTCACGAGCGGATATGAAGCTGGAAAGCAAAGTCAGTACCAAGGTTTCTCACGCAGAATTAAGCTAAATACCTTGCTGGCTTGAGTAGTGGCTGCGTCTTGCCAGTATCTTCTCGAAGGCGCCTGTAGATGTGCTGGATTTGTACGATTCTGGGTGACATAGGATGATCGAGAGCCGGGTCTTCAGCATTGGGCCACTGCTCTCGGTTGGTATGATACCAAGGGACTATGAGGATGTAAGCATATGGAAATAGTCATATAAACAAGACAGCGCCTCACAGTTGTAGTAGGGGCTGATGGACAACGTCTCTGCCTGACTGGCAGCGATGGCCTGAGAGACAGAGAATAGAGAAGTTCCCAGCGTGCGGATCCCTTCTCTGAGTAGAATCGGACTGGCGTTGAGAGCAGGACCTGTGCACGGAATCTTGATACAAATCCTATCTTTCGAGATTCCAAGCTTCGCGAACTCGCTCGCATAGGATCGGGCCTGGGCTACAACTTTTCTTGTGTCATATGCGTGAAAAGCTGAGGTCTGAAGCAAGACACGCCCCTGGATGTTCTTTATGTTTTTGGCACATAGCAGGGCACTCTGCAAACCATGAGCTGAATAAGTGGCTGCAAGATAGGCAATATGACCTACCATGCGATCAAGAATTACCTCCCATCCTTCGTCTTTGCCTTCTTTGATAGTTTTCAAGAATAACTCCCGGTTCTCGGGGGAGATCATTTGCTCATTAACCAAACGCTGATTGCTCGTTTGATCATGTGGCTTGAAAGGCAGAAACCTCTTCGCCTCTTCTGGATCCATGCAGTCAATGTCAATCTTGACTATCAAATACATCAGTACGAATGGTGGTAATGGAGGAGAGGAAGGGCTGTCGTACCTTTCTCTTGGAGCTTGTCAAGCCAGGTGACTTTACTCATGGTGAATGGCCACTGTATGAAAAGTACTGAGGTTATAAGTTAGAAAGTGGCTTGAAGAACCTGTAGAACAAGAATAATAGAAGGAATCGCCTCATTTATAGTTGAATGAGACCCCCGAAAGATAATAAAATCCTCATGGGCAAGACAGTGGAAGACGTCGTGGTAAGTAATGGGTGAGACACTAATGCACGGACTGTACAGTTACTTACACCCTCGGACGTATCAACCAATGTTGTGAGATGGGAAGTACTGTACAGTGCCCAGTCATTCCAAGTACCGCAGACTGTCCAGTTACCTCAGGCGCGTGGCGACTGTACAGCCATGGCATAACGCCAGTAGTGTTTAGTTTTGTCATACCTGGTATACATTGAAAAGAAGAATCACATCCCAATCGTCTACTCATTGCTTCTATGCGAAATACTACAGAGCATTTCTCACGAGATGGAAGTTTTGACTGATCATCATCAGGCAGGTTATCATTGGATGACCAGTATATTAACAAGGGTCGCCCTGTCCTTATCATTTGAAGGGTTCAGAGGAATCGAATTATATCTGTAGCCGTTTTGGACTAGAGTCTACTGATGACATTTTTCAGGAATGTCTAGAAGACACTTATCCCGCCATCTACAAGGATATCTGCACCTGTGATGTAACTACCTGCTTTACTCGCGAGCAAGATAACAGCACCCGTGAGCTCCTCCGGATTTCCCATGCGACCAAAAGGAGTTCTTTTTGCCCAAATAGCTCTATGCTCAGCCAAACCGTCTCCCTCATTTAGAATAGTGTCCATGTAACCGGGACTGATACTATTGACACGGATACCGTGTACCGCCCACTCTGCGGCAAGTGAGCTCTTCATAGAGATTACGGCCGCCTTGGCCGCGTTATAATGGACTTGAGGTTGGGGAAAGTTGACCATGTGGGCAGATATGCTTGCCATCAGGATGATAGAGCCACCGGTTCCTGCGCCTGCGATACGCTTTGCAACAGCTTGTGCTACCAGAAACGAGCCCGTGGTATTGACATCAAACATGGTTCTGAATTGCTGGAGAGTGATATCCAAAGCATGCGCAGCAAAAGCTATGCCAGCAAAGCAAAGGCAGATGTTGATGGGACCAATGGCTTGCTCCGCATTGGCAACGGCGGCTTCAACGGAATCGGCATCTGTCACATCAACCTTGGTGAAAGTGATCTTTGCTTCAGGAAAGTCATCTTGAAGACTGGCGACTGCACTTTGCCCAGAATCAGGATGCAGGTCAAAGATAGCCAGTCCCTGGAGTCCGTGTTCAAGCAGAGCTCGACAGGCGACAGATCCGATATCGCCAGTACCCCCAGTCACAATGGCATTGCCTGTCACAGCGAATCGAGCTTGCGCTCGAGCCAGAGACGTGGCAATAGAGGGACCGTGATCTGGGAGAGATGTCTTGGACTTGGTTGAGCCGTCACTCAATTGCATTGACGGAGGAGCACGAAACTTGAGCTCAGATCGGGCAACGGACATTTTGTCCAAGTGATGAGGGGTAGTGCAGACTGTACAGTGAAGCGGTCGATGTACAATAATAAAGGATGAATGAGCCGGGACTATGCCATCGACGAGGAGCGCAGGGAGAAGCAAAATTAAGATATTTGCGAAATGAAGACTTTCAATTAGACACTCATATATTGATGACTTCGACCCAGTCTTGGATGAGATCCACATTCACTGGCGTCGTGACCTGGTGCTACTGTACAGTAACACGCTGATCACTGGGGCTCGTCGGCTTCCCAACCAATGAATACGGCCGCGTGCTTGCTACTGTACAGTAACTGCATTAGTGCTCACAACCTGATCAATCACGGGAGAGGCCAGCGAATTGTAGCAATCGGTTGCCAACATGTTGCAGGTGCAAAGATAAGCAGTCTTGGCCAGTATTAGCAAATTCGAAGTCGGAAGCAAATGGTATATGACTACAAATGAAATGTTTATTCTTTCTCCGATGCCATTTGGGATATCGGACATGAAGGAACTATCAGTTCCTAACCTCCATCTATTTGACGAGCTCCCACTCCTCACCAAAGCCATCAGTCTTCATAACAGTAGCACTTTTAAGGTCGCCGGCTTCTCCCTGGGCAAGATATATGTTCTTCAAGTCACTGTAGTACATGCGGCAACTATGTCCACTGAGGACAACTTCGCCATTGTCGTTGACGCTGACGTACTTTTGAGCTGAGCCTCCAACTGCGCTAACGGAGATGTAGTCCTTGCCGATGATGACAGTCCTGTTTCTGTCACTATCGCGCTCTCCGTCCAGCCGGAAGGTGAAGCGAGTACGGCCCTGCTTAGTTGCATAGATCAAACCGCCCTTTTCGAGCCAGTATAGCTCTGGGCTAGACTTGGAACGGATGTAGTAGCTGCAGTATATTAGATACCAAAGCCTCGGAGGATTGCCTCAAAGAAACTTACGAATCACCGCTAAGGACGCTGACTCTCGGAGGTTGAGCGAAGTTGGAGATGATACGACCATCTCGATCATTCAGCAAGGTGTATATGATCTTGTTCAAGAATGAAGGAGCCAGGTCCCATGCCTGAGCGCCGCTGCCCCAGGAGTAGAAGTCAGGGCCAAGACGCTTGACATGCTCTGGATCCTTTGTAGAGGCCTCGCGCCACCACTCATCGATGGTCTCAGCATCAGGAGCTGTAAGAAGGTACCGATAGTTGGGCTCGGAAGTTTGCTGAGAGAAAAGCCAGGATGCTGATCACCCAATGGCTGCTGAAGTTTGGAGACGTACCCATTTGAGGAAAGCGTAGTAGACCATGATGGGCTTTGGAACGTGATTGAAAACAAGAAGAGTTCGAAAGCGTTTGAGGGATTTGATGAGATGAGCGCTGAGCTTTGGATGAAGAAGTTCCTTAGAGCGTTCTCAATACCATGCTTTATACGCAGCTCCTGATCATACACCGAACTTTGCGCTCGGATAAGATACATGCTTCGCTCGATTCAAGCATGCACGCTCGAGGATCAAATCCATCGTATCATGGCGTTTACACAGCTGATGTCCTCTCAATCTCCTCTTTCATAGACATTTCACCGTCATTTTCTAGCGCTTATAGATGTCTCAAATGGTTCAAAACCAGTCTTGTCTCAATATTTACCAACCATGAATCTCCGCATCGAAGAAGGCTGGCTGAAGAACCCCAGAAAGGCTGCCGAAACGAACATATTCCAAGGAAATTGAGACAGCAGTCCATCGGAAAGGTTCCGTCGGTATTTTCTTGGTAAATGCCGACGTCAATCCGAGACAGAACTGAAAATCCCCTCTCAAATGGGATAGTAAAGACACGGGATGCTGTATCTGTCTGACAGCTTCATTGATCTGCGTCACATGCTGGTTCGTCGCAAAGGCATAGGTAGCGAGATGCGGGCACATTCCTGATGTATGTAGATGCACCCGAAGTTTAGTGATGACGACGAAATCACCAGAGTCGGTCTCAGCCCCCTCATCTGCACAGAATTGAATGCATATGATGTCCCAAGTTGGCCAATGAAGATATTCAAGGTCTGCACTGTCTAACAAGACCCCTGCACAAGCATCTCAGCTGAGGCCGCTATCATGTAAGGACGGACACGGCCAGAAGCAGCCTGGCTAAGTTTGATGGCAGCTGCATGAGAGAGAATCGGGAAGCAAAATAAGGAATACAATTGGATCAAACAAATTTATGATCTACGGAGACCTCAGAGACTAACTTTGGCAAAACGGCCTCTTCTACAAGTTAGGCATGGCCTGTCTCAGGTAAAATCCCTTCCGCCGGCACGCCCGATGGCCCGTTCCGAGCTCGGTGCTGATCGTCTGCAAATTCAAACCTTGAGACATACTAAAGGGAGGCCTAAAATCTGAATCTACGCTTTGCGGTAACAGTAGTAAGACAAAAGTTCACCCAAAACGGCAAGGGATCGGTCAAAACATTCAACTGAGGGCCTCGTATTTGACACATTTTCTAGCAATATGACTATCTTTTCCTAAAAGCAAGTTCAAATAGTGAGCGGAGGCTGTGAAGGTCTCCAAGGAAGCAATTTTGGCTTCCTTAGGGATGGGAGGCAAGCCTTTTGGCAGTCAAAGCGAGACATTATTTGTGATAGAGGCCTATGAGCTGATATTCACAAGCTCCGACTCCCCAGTGACATTGCCAAAGTCTCAACATTGGCATCACATGACGACCCTCCCTCGTAGCAAAGCATCTTTGGTAGGGCCAGAACATCCTTTTCGGAAGAGAAGTCTCAACATTCCATGTTCTAGTAGAAAAGACGCAGCCAGTAGACTATCAACGAGAAGGTAGCCATCAAGGCAATTCTTAGGGTAACAGAATGGCTGAGACTACTGAGCAAGGGGGCGAGCATAAGCTAAAAGTACATATACTGCATTCTTCTAAAATGTGCTAGACTTATCGAGGCATTTACCCACTTGCGAATACACCCCTAGGTCTTTCTTCCCCAAGTAGTGTCCATTTGCTGATGTTTAGCTAAAAGTATGATCCTAGTGGGACTAAGGTTTGAAATGACAGGAAGATTCCATGGGGATATCGAATCCAGGTTATGATAGTTTCATCCCCGCATCTCAAGAATGCAATTGAGAGACAATCCCTGCTTAGAAGGGACAGTTGTAGATCACCACCAGCCACCGACCGGCACAAGTGAGACGAAAGTCCCCTTCTGGATCAAACCCCAATATCAAGTTAAAACAACGAATTTCGGCCGGGGCAGCGACATCCGAGAATTGACGGCCGTTCACACGCCAAAGATTTCCAGCCGTGGCGCTGCTGAGACGGAACGTACGACTGCCAAGGTATCAAGTCGTGAACAAACTAAGAGACGGGATGATGGATCCAAGTAAAGAAGGAAACCTAAAATTGGAGAGGGAATTTTGTAGATAAAAGAGGACTCCATTCGCACTCCAAGTTCGTGATCACTCCTCATCTCCCAATCCTCCTTCACCTTTCTCCTTCCTTTCCCAACCATGCATGAATCCTGGAAGACCATCCTCGCGCTCTCCAGCTTTGCGCTGACCAGCACAGCAAAGGACGTTCCGTTCGATGCTCGTCTTATGGTACAGCAAGCTGGACTGCCTTCCGTGCTCTGCAATGGCTCTGGCCCGCCTCCCCAGCTTGACATCCCAAGCACTCGTCCAGCTCGGTCCATCGACCTGAGCCAGATAGTGCCTATCCAAGATGCTTCTGGTAACAGCCGATGCTGTCCCATTGGAACTGTCAACGATGGTACTGGCTGTGTTTTCCTCTCACTCGTCTGTCTGCCCTGAGGGCACTCGACTTGAGGGAAACACTTGCATCAGTGAGAAGCCACCCAAGTGCCCTGATGGTCTGATCTACAATGGTCGCAACTGTATCGGCGTCGCACCTAGCTGTCCTCCTGGAAGCCGTTTCAACGGCGAGTCCTGCGAGTCTGAGGCCGAACCGCGTTGTAATCCTGGGTTCACATACCAGGATGGCAACTGCGTCTCCCTTTCTGAAGCTGGATGCCCTCCAGGATTCACCCTCATGAACCGTCTTTGTACTTCAAGCAGCAAGCCTCAGTGCCCTTCCCCCTTCAAGTACGAGGATGGTAGCTGTGTTGATTCTAAGCCACCGTCTTGCCCTACTGGTAGTAAGCTCGCCGACGGCAATTGTATTGGCGAAGCCCCTCCGTCATGCCCTCCCGGCTATGTTATCAACAAGGGAGTGTGCACCCACGAGTCAAAGCCGAGATGTCCTCCTGGATCCAGCTTCGATGGCACTGCTTGTGTCTCTGAGAAGCCCCCGTCTTTTGAGCCAGGCTTCTTCAATGGCAAGGTCTGTGAAGACAAGCCGTCTTGCCCTCCTGGATTCAACCTTGAAGGGCGAGTCTGCGTCTCCGAAAGCAGAGCTTCCTGCCCTGACGGTACCTACATCGTCTCTGATAAGACTAGTGGAAAGTCGGCCTGCTGCTATAAGAACTTTGACTTCAACGGAGACACCTGCTTCAAGTCTGTTGACCATGAGGATGGCTGTCCTCCTGGCACTCACTACGACAAGGCCCGCTGCTGGGTAAGTCCTACTGAGGAACCCAGCTGCCCTACCGGCGGAAAGTGGAACGGAAAGACTTGTATTGTTCAGTCTGTCCCTCAGTGCCGCGCTGGACAGTACACCAACGGACGATGCATCATCTCTGAGAGCCCTCGTTGCGCCCTGGTGCCGTTTTCAACGGAGAGAACTGTGTTCTCGAGGACCGTGCGGCTTGCCCTCCCGGAAGTGTACTCAGCGGCAAGAAGTGTATCTCTAGCACCCCTCCCGTCTGTGAGCCTGGCCATACTCTGACCGGCGATTACTGCATCTCGGAGGAGCGTCCTCAGTGTCCCCGCGGATCCACAGTTGTTGGCCGATACTGCAAGTACCCTGACCTTCCTGTCTGCGAACGTGGTACCAACCACCACGATGATGACTGCACCTCTTCCATTACCCCAGAGTGCCCTACTGGAACTGAGCTCAGAGATGATGTCTGTGTCTCGGTCACTCCTCCTCAGTGCGCCAGTGGTACCACCAGAAAGGGTGGTAAGTGTGTCTCTGTCGAACCTCCTCGTTGCCCTCGAGGTCTCACTCCTAGCGGTGGTCTCTGCATCTCCACCAAGGTGCCTGAGTGTGGCGAAGGCACTATCTTCGATGGCAAGCGATGTGTTATTGGCAAGACCGACGAGTGTTATACTCTTCACACTTGCCCTCCTGTGGGCGCTCCTGGCCTCCCTGCTGTGGGCGGTCGCTAAACCTATTCCCTAAAACTCTGAACCCCCCATATGTATTAGTAGTACGAGCCTCAACTCACAAATAGACAACTTTCATTTCCTTAAACTCTCTCTGTTTATCCTTGGTTACTTCTATCCCTTTTCGTACCAAGTTGACGTGAATTATCTCAAAATCTAGTCGTCCCAGTGCTGTGAATTTCCTATATTCGTAGTCCTGTGAGTGTAGAGTTATATCAGAGTATGTTTAGTTTAGGCTGGTCATGAATATAAAATACCTAACCTTACGATGGTGAGCCTGGGTTACAGTAAACGCGTACTCAACGGGGTCTTCCAAGAGTCAACTTTGAGTATCGGTAGTATTGATTTTCACTATTGATGTGTTCTATCCAAATTTCCTCCAGGGTGAACCCTTTGCATTTAAGCACCGTTACCGTTGTAGGCAATGCTGTTAGGAGAGCCGCTGAGAGTACCAGTGATTCTGCCAGTAGTGGCAAGAGACTTGATGCGGTTGGTAACGGAGGCAGGGGTGGAGAGACCCTCAAGAACCTGGAGGTACAGAGCAAGACCGGCGACGTGAGGGCAGGCCATGGAGGTACCGCTGATGGTATTGGTGGCAGAGTTGGAGCCGATCCAGGTGGAGAGGATGTTGACACCGGGGCCGAAGACGTCGACACCAGCACCGTAGTTGGTGAAAGAGGCAGGGCGCCAGCTAGAGTCGATGGCGGCAACGGTCAGGGCGTTGGGGGCGTTGGCAGGAGACTGGCCAGAGACGGGAAGAGGTCGGCCGAGATCGTCACCATTACCGGCAGCAACAACAGAGAGTACACCAGAGTTGTAGGCAGCGTTGATGGCAGAGGTCCAGGTCTGAGAAGCGGGACCGCCGAGAGACAGGTTGATGACAGAGCGGCCAGCACGGCTCTTGGAGGTGATGTCGTTGACAGCCCAGTTGAAGCCAGCAAGGATAGTGGAGGTAGATCCCTCACGGCCAGCGAAGACCTTGACGGAGATGATGTTGGCCTAGAACGTTGGTCAGTCTTCGGTTAGAAAGAAGGCATGGTATTTGACTTACCCGCTTGGCGACACCGTAGGTAGAGCTAGCGATGGTACCGGCAACGTGAGTACCGTGACCGAGGGTATCCTCGTGAGCACCACCAACAGCGTTGTAACCAAGAGAAGCACGGCCACCGAAGTTGGTGTGGCTGACCTGGACACCGCTGTCGACGACGTAGGCGTAAGAGCCTTGGCCGGCAGTGGTGTCGTAGATGTAGCTTGAAGAGCCGGAGGTTCGGTGAGAGATGGTACCGAGACCCCATGGGGCACCAGACTGGGTAGTCAGAGCACGGTCAGTAAGCTCGGGCTCAGACTCCTCGTAGCTGAGGTACATAGTGTAGTCAGGCTCAACGAAGGCAACCTATAACATGTTAGCGATTGAATAACTAAGATTAAATGTTTAAACAAACCTCAGGGCTCTTCTTGATCTCAGCAATGGTGGACTTGTCGAACTCGCCAGAGTAAGCGCTCCAGCTGCTGATGTTGAAGGTCTTCTCAACACCAGAAGTGTCACGCTTGTTGAGGCTGCGGCGGTGGACATCGCCAACCCAGTTCAAGTGAGCCGCAACAGAGGAGTCAGAGGCATCAGGCTTGAGGGTGATGATGTACTTGTCAGGGACAGCCTGTCGCTTGGAGAGGATATCGGCAGGAGCAGCGAGGACTGCGGGGAGCAGAGCTCCAAGAGCCAGAGCGAGGCGGCGGAAGCTAGTCATGATGAACAGAGAGATACAAGAGGAGATGAGGTTGTGAGGATGAGGATAGTAAAACTGATTATCGTGGTGATCGTCAAGTGTATTTATACACAGATCAGCATGAATACGCCTTTAGCTGATTGATAATACAATTAGATCCAATCATCCATATCATCAACACCAAGTCTTGCGTGATAGCGTCGAGTTTGGATAGAGAATATTCAGCTTCCTAAATCGTCACGGCGGCCGAGGTGTCCAAGTAAGGAAAGTGATAGTGGATGAATAGTATCAAGCAAAAGTGCCACTGCCAAGACAGACTTGTAGCGGAGTTAGCCTCGAAATATCTTGGCTAGCTACCTTGCAAGACTATGCTCCTCCTTGATTATGTCGCTGATGATTGGAGTTGGGTATCAAGGTCCATAAATCTAACTCTCAAGATGGTATTTCTGTTCAGAACGAGTCATCAAGACGAGAATAGCTCATAGACGTTGTAAGGATGTTTGTATTCAAGGGTCCAACGGTATGGTATGCCAGGGCATGAGCTGGGGTTCAGGTGCAGCCGCGGGGTTATATGCTGTCATCAATTTCTTATCACCTCGAATGCTTGGACCTGCTTTAATCCCTCCCGTACCTTTTCTCCTAGTGAACATCGGCCTCCCCCGCCATTTGCTTTGCCATGACCGCTATCTCGTTCGGGGCCGCTCCTCACAAAGGGAAAGGCGCGCTGACTCCCTTGGACGGGATGAACCCTCTTGTTAGGGAAAGCCATAGTGCCGATCCGGCAAAGGGAGCAATATAGCGCAATATGATGGGATGAATGGGAGATAGCGCTGAGTTGATCGGCAGTAGAGGCCTCGTGTGACCCTGGTACCCCTGGACCTGATCTTCTTTCTAATGGACTCGCGTGATTCGGACACATTTCCCATACGGGAATATCCCAAGGTTCTTATGTTTGCACTAGAGAGTATGCTTAGTTTATGCATGCGAGATACCTGGCTTAGCGCTCAGCTAGCAGACAGGGGTATCGCTGATTCCGCGAATCAAGGCCTAAAACCCCATCACTATCTCGGTATTGATTAGTGCGATGTCGACCACGGAGGGCGCAAATAAAGTGTTTGGCGATAGGGACTTTAAATGGAGTGTCAGATAAGCTTGACTATGGTCTTGGCTTCTAGCGAGCTTCTTAAATCGGGCATATATGTGGACATATACGAGAGAGATCGTCGGTCCGGGAGTCGTTGGCGCAACTTGGCAGTCACCGCTTTGACCTACCAGTGAAGTGTGACTCAAGATAGCACGGAACCGATTAGGATAGCGTGGATGTCGATCGCATCTGGTCAACGAGGGGATTTCCCAGTCTCACGATTGATCAACGAGTCTATCTACGGACTACAGATATCCGGTAAAGACAGTTCATATACATTGGATACCTCTTCCTCTCCTCCAACGAAGCATCTCTCCCATTTCAATACCCAAACCTGGCTAGTCCACAAATACCCGCCGCTCCACCTTGACAGGAAGGGGTCCAGGGTTCGAGTTGAATCGATCAAAGATGACGAAGTCCATCTCTTGGTCCGCCAAGTACATGTCGTATCTCCGCACCAGGGTTGAAATCAATATCTGCAGTTCAACAATCGCAATGTGCCTGCCAAGGCATTGACGCGGTCCCTGACTGAACACGATGTAATACCTTCTGAGATTGGACAATTGCTCAGGGTCAAACCAGCGCTCCGGATTGAACTCATCAGGGTTCTTATACAGTTTCCTGTTCCGGTGAATAGTCCATGGTGAAACTGCAACTGCTGTCCCTTGTTTGATGTGATGGCCCGCTATAACTGCGCCCTGGGGAGAGACCACGAGACGTTGCAGAGCGTAGGCAATTGGGGGCCGAAGTCTTAACGACTCGTCAATACACGCTCTCAAATACGGAAGGTCTTTAGCAGAATTGTATGAGACGATCCCGTCCTGATTCGGGCCAAGTCTGGCGTCGATCTCGGCTCGTAGCTTCTCAAAGCATTTTGGATTTGAGAGCAAAAAGTACAGGGTACTTGAAAGAGCGGCTGCAGTAGTTTCACTACCAGCATTCATGAAGACGATGGACTCAGATAGAAGTCTTTCAAATGATAGCTCTCGGAGTTTACCCCCACGGTCCTCCAGAATCTTGCTCATGAAGTCTTGTTGAGGCCGATTTGGTGAGCCGTTATCCAATCTCTAAATATAGTGTCAGTTGATTTGTTAATGTTACGGTTTTTTTTATATTTACCCCAGTTAGCTGGTTGATGCAGAGATTATCAAAGTCTTCGTTACCCTGAGCACCAGTTGATTGTTTCAGCCAATTTGTGGCACTGAAAAGTTGTTTGATAATTTTGACGCATCGAATGCTGGATAGCTGGGCTAAAGTCGTGGACAACCTTGTCCCTCGATGTAGTGCATCAAGAGCACTGGGGATACGGTATTCCTGCCTTCCAGGGGATTTAACTCTTGCGGTATCACATCTGCCTGATAGGAAGCCCATAGGGAGGCTAAAAGCCATGTCCCCGATAACATCCAAAGTGAAGTAGTTGAACCTTATCCTGTTCAGTGATGTTGGGTCTGACCGGAAAGGTTACTTACCATCGTCGAATATCCAATGTATGGCTCGGGGCATTCTTAGTTGAAACTTCATCTATGCAGTCAAGCAATCGGTGGAAATTCTGTCTGATGACAGGTTCCATGTCCGTAACTGTTTTGAGAGCGAATGAGTTGGAAAGGTATTTTCTTCGTTGAGAATGATCGCCATGATCAATGACGTTGACAATGTCGCGCTCTTGACCCGCAATTCTGTCATAAAACGTGTCTTTCACAACTTTTCGAGCTGCAGCATGACCATATATGTCAGGCACGGCTTCCGGGAGGTTGAAGATGACAAGACTAGGTGCAATTCGGATGACATCACCAAGTCTTTCATGCTGACGATGGATGCTTCTGGAGCGTCGTTGGAGCCATGTCTCCCTGAGAATCCACCACTGAGTTGTTGCCGCAAGGAAGCTGGGTGCTGGATATTTTCTCAAGTCGAGAGGATCAAGAAGATAGTGAAGAAGAGGTCTGAAGACAAGGAACGCTACTGAAGCGAGAAGTACAATGAACGCCAAATCTGCAGCAATTATTGATAACGAGAACATGATGAGAAACCTTAAGATGTTTGAGTGCATCTATTACATCTTTTGCAATAGATTATCCATGATATTTATATTTGGGTGAGGCATATGAGAGAAAGCTTCGGACAGAATTACTCTTGTGAGGAGTTCTGGTCTACAGCTCCATTTGAGTTTGGACACAAGTCAACCAGTTCCCGACGTTCGATCAGAATTACCTTCTTAAGGGCCGAGAATGATATCACTTTGTGATGTTGTCGAATTATACTTTGCGGCGTAGTAAAAGCTACAGCATCGGACCAACTGTCAAAGAAGCTCGGACGGAAACACCCAAAGAGGCAATTTACCACTGCAGTGTTGCACCCCGCCCTTTTAGCGTAGCGCAGGCAGCCACAAAAAGGTCCCCTCGACCAGATTTTCCTTTTTGGGTTCTTCAGTCGAGCATATTTTTCCAGTTCTGCTCGTAATAACGCATTTACTCTGTCACCTCAAGTTTCGTTGGCATTCGATTTCGTAACATGGGTAGAAGATCACAGCACACAGCCTGGTACATTGCATCCTCTCTGAAGCATTCCTGGGTACGAGTTTAACTGACGTAACTCCCAGCCAAACATGTCAAGATCGTCATTTGAAATGCAAGTATAGGCCTGATATTAGAACAAGATGCCGTCACCATTCTGATACAGTCTCCAATAGGTAACCCAACTTGCCTTCCCTGCTCGAACTGCACCAAGTCTAAGAGGGAATGCAAAGCCGGATCATTCTTCCTATTTCGCCCAGGCATCAAGTCCAAACCCTCCGAGACCTTTAAAACCAGAGATGGAATTCGTCGAAATCGAAGGACAACATTACCACTTACGGAGAACACCTCTGATCGTTTAGAGACACCCTTGCCTTCAGATACTGCGTTGTATGCTGTGACCCCTTCATCAAGAGGTCCACAGGCTTTGACACTACGGATAACGCGGGAACAAACGTCTGTGCCGAGTCCGATCGACAATGACCATGCCTACCACAATCCAAGCAATAACCCACTTAGTATGGACGAGCTTCTTTGTAGCGAGATTACTGTTGCCCTGCCCAATGGAGACCGCACTACACCGCCTTTCACAGTGAAGCCTGGTTCCCTCTATCTTGATGGTCCGATCGGGGAAGCTATTGACCGCCGAGCAGCCGAGCTCTTACTGCACTTCAAGACAGTCATAGCGAAACCATGGGTAAGAACATAACTTATCCCCTCTTAGCTTCTCTTTTCATCTTAATCGTGGCTATGTAGTTCGAAGTCACAGACCCTGACTTCACCAACGAAGCTCTTCGACGAGCCCCGAGATGTCCTCTCCTTCTCTACTCATTACTCGCTGTCTCCAGTAGCCACAAGAGTCGATTTTTGGAAGACCCTGGCATCGCTCAAGACCATGCAAGATATGGTGAAGAATATCATGAGAAATGCATTAGTTTGTTGCTGCCCATGCTCAACGACAGTGAAAGTATTACAGAGGGTGCGTTTTTGGCGTGCTCTACCATCCTTCGATGGTATGAGGAGCTCAGTGGTAAGTAGTCAGTATTAGGATATGGCCATTGCTGACCTTTCAAGCACCTATCCACGGGAGAGACGATGCCCGGCATTTGTTAGGAGGCTACGCATCAGTCGCTGAGTCTTTCAAACAAGATCTGCCTTGGGAGGGGTTCCGACGGGCAGCACTATGGATTCACCTTCGCCAGGATATTTTCAATGCTGTCATTAACCAGAGGACCCCAAGAACTGATGTCAACCGACTGGGAATCGATCGTAGTTGCTCGCCCGCAGACGAAACAACTTGGGCCAAACGAGCTCTCTGCCTTGAGGCCGAGGTCGTTGAATACTGCTTCAGACACGAAGGATCGTCCGTTCAGCAGTATAAAGCCCTGGAAGCCCGCTTGGAGGATTGGTATCGTCAAAAACCACAAAGCTTCACGCCAGTATTTTACCAGGAGCGTGGTCCATCTCAAGGAGTATCATTTCCCATCGTTTCTGTGCTCTTGGATAGTTGTGGTTAGTGATCTTCTCGGGCACGTACCAGTAGCATCTCTGACTGCGTGCAGTATTCGGTTTGAGCCACTACTATTTCGCCATGCTTATGATGCTCGTCCACGATCCTCGCATGCCGAAAGTTGGTACATGGCACCTAGAATGCCAGAAGGAAATCAGAGTCAGTCTGGAAGCTTTGCCGCTATATTTGTATGACTGAATGCCTCTAGATAAGAATACTACATTTCCTGAGATTATTGTGTGGTCTCGCCTCTTCAAGTCCGGTTCCGCCTGCCAGAGGGATGGCGTGCCTAGCTCTTTCGCTTTGTAAGAAAAGTCAGTCTGATTATGGATTGGGGACTAATACTGATTATGACAGTCGGGTCATGGATAACAGATCAGGCGGAGCGAGATGCAGCGATAAATGTCTTGACGAAGGTCGACAAAGAAGATGCCTGGCCAACATCGAGTTTGCAACGAGATTTACGGGCTCAGTGGGAAAGCAGAGAATAAAATGAGACTGATGAAGAGACTAGAGACTCTGGATGGAAAATATGTCTATTACATGTTATTCTTGCAGGAATACCAAGGCATCACCTGGGGCATCGTATTCACCTAGCCTAGACGGCCAGCCAAACCCAACGTCTGACTCTTCGTCATCGACCTTACGGAGTTCCATCCTAGCCATGCTATTTATCCTACAACCTACATCGACAACGAAAAAATCGGAAAAATGCCGTCTCTCAACAGTTGGTGGTGGCGTTTCCTCGAATACTATGTCTATGCAGTGCCGGAACTCCCACCGCGAAAACGCACGAAGCCTATGGAGGTGCTATGCGTCGGCTTACCCAGGTCTGCGACTGAGTCTCTCCAGACCGCGCTTTTGAAGCTTGGATACGACCACACTTATCACGGCTGGGACATCGTATACGAGACGCCAAATTACTCATCGAAATGGGTCAGCTTATGCCGAAAGAAGTCAGTCAATATTCTTCATTATCGTGCAAAGTTACTCACATAGCGGAGATGGTTCGGCTCTCTGGATGGTAATACTACCATTACAAAAGAAGAATTTGACGAGATCCTCGGATACTGTGTAGCAGTCACCGATGCCGCTGCTTCAGTGTTTGCGGCCGAACTCATCGCCGCATACCCCGATGCGAAGGTTGTCCTCAACTACCGCAAAGACTTAGATGCAAGGCACGAGAGTGCTGTGAAAACTCTAGCGAGCGTCCATGAGAACTGGACTCTATATATACTGTCTTGTCTCGGGAAAGTCCCGTTCTGGGGCTGGCATGTGTATGAGCGGTTTATGTGGCCGGGCCTATTTCGGGCCTTGGACGGCAATATTGAGACGGGAATTGCGAGGAATGGCAAATGGGTTTACAAAGGTAAGAAACTCTCATTGAGTTCCGAAAGAGCCCCGATGATCGCTAATCGCAATCATACTAACCAAATTACAGAACACTGCAACATGATCCGCGGCCTTGTTCCGAAAGAAAAGCTTCTCGAGTGGACTGTGGAGGACGGATGGGAACCTTTGTGCATGTTCCTAGACGAGCCTGTTCCCGACGAGCCCTTTCCCCACGTCAACAAAGCTTCTGGCTGGGAAAACCATGAAGCAGAAGTCACTAAACGATATCTCATGAGTGCCTTGTCAGGCGTCGCGGTCTTGTCTGCTGTTGGGATTGCAACAGGCGCCATCGCATATAAGACCATGTGGTGAAAGTCCGAGACTCGGGAGAAAACGAATGTTTGTGGCCCGATCTTATAGTTGGCTTTCATGATATTCGGAAAATGTTCTATCTATCGGTTGAATATTATATCAGATATATAAAGCCATTGAACGATCCCTCCCTTACGTATGGAGAATAGCGGAAACCGTTCGAGTCATCACAATCTTGAAATAACCTTCATCGCTTTTAAACCTCGTAAGTCATTGACGACTCTCACTCGATAACCCCACAACAAAATGAACCCTCAACCACACTATACTCAAAGAGACTGCCGAAAGCCGGAGACACTAAAACCCATCACCATTCAGCCCCTCCTCATGCTTGCTAGCCTCATTTCAAATAAAGTCCATGATCTGATCATGAGTGTAATTTGCAACCGATACAAGGCCTTGGCGGCTGAGAGCTCTGATAGACGCCTGGATTCTGAGGACCAGAAACATTCAGAAAGCCCACTGCACCTTTGTCCAGGCGGAAAATGGAATGGTCAACCAGTGTGTACGTTCCTGGGACAGCCATCTTCAAGTCGACGATCGTTGACCCACCGCATGGGACAGAAACGGTCTGAATACCCTTTGATGGGTTGCTGGTCACGGCACCATCTCGGTACACATTGTTGAAGTGCGTGCCAATGATGTGGAATGAACTAGTCAGGTTTGGTCCAGCATTTCCGAAGAAGATTCTCACATCATCACCAACATGAGCCTTGAGTGGATGATCTCTTGTTAAGGCAGACTCGCTACCGTTGAAGGCAACGACTTGAGGTTCTTCACGAAGACCATTGGGATATGAGAATTCGACAATTTCAGATCGTCGACCGTTATCATCAACCTCTGGTGGCTCATGATAGAATTCGCTCTGCATAACATAGTACTCCTTGTCCACGGGTGGAAGGTCATTGCCTTCCGGCTGTACGTACATGAGGCCGTACATGCCATTGGCGATGTGAACGGGAACAGGGGCAGCAGCGCAATGGTAGACGTAGAGGCCGGGGTAAAGGGGCTTGAACCGACCGACCTTGGTTTCGCCCTCTTCAGCGGTAGTAACAGCAGCACCACCACCAGGGCTAGTGAAGGCGTGGCAGTCAATGTTGTGAGGATTACCTGCGGGATCTTTATTCGTGAGACTCAGCTCCACAACATCTCCGACCTTGGCTCGAATGAAAGGGCCAGGGACGGTGCCGTTGAACGTCCACTGCTCATATTTGTACTGGCTGGTCAGCTGTGCTAGCTTAGTCGTAGTTACCAAGGGAACCCTGACAAGAGCAGGATGATCTCTTGTGATAGAAGGAAGAACATTCGGCGCAGTTGTGAGAATGGCGTCTTCTTTGGGGAGTTTAGAGATCAGTAGTGTCTCGTCGTCAACTGTCTCGAAGATTTTGTGCTTATGATCTCCACCAATGGCGGGAACCATGGCTATGGATGCCTGGGAAGGTCAGCTATGCCCAAACCTCGAGTGAGTGGTGTAACTCACCTCATCATCAACACAGCATGAAAGAGGCTTTTCCTGGTACGTCGTGGTTTGTTCGTCCTCACAACATCCAACAGGCTTTTCTTGGATCATTTCTGGTTTCTCATCCATGCAATGGGCACATTTGGGCTTTTCTGGCGTCTCCGGCACTAGGCCCAGCTTCATTGGGTGGGGGCCTCGTTGGTAAAGATAGTAACTGAGGGCAAGCCCTGCGGATACAGCCAGTACTGGAGTAAGAAGAGGATGACTGACTCGACTGTTGGATCTCGTGCTTGATGAAAAAGATCTGGCTCCGGTCACCGGCGCCCTCCTGGCTGAAAGCGAGATGTTTCTGATGCAAGCAGTAGAGGCAGCAGCTCTACTGGCAATAGGAAGGAGTTGACTGGTTACTGGAGCAAGGGCCCAGCATTTAGTAACCATACGAGACATAGCGAAATAGGATAAAACGGAATTAGGTGTAAATTCTTAATAATTGTTGGGTCCGATTAGCCAAACCCTGGCAGTAAGCAGACCTGGCCGATCTTTATACTGCTACTGACAGGCCATTATATGGCTCAACAAATAGCACAAGAGCGCGGAGATATTTGTTTAAGTGCTTGGTAATATGACATCTGTTACTGACGCATGATGGGACGGACATGATTTAGTGGTTGACCACGATTCCATAGCCCTGATCACCGGTGAGCCCGAAATGGTCACCTGAAAACGTCGACGTGCATATCTTAATACCGAGCCAAGTACTTCTTCCCCTATATGATGAGCCCTTATAAACGAAGTGGAATTTAGTCATTACTAAATGGATGTCCTTTATTTGATTACATTGCTGAAATAATGACAGTGACGCCCAAGAAACAACTTTTCAAATTTGGAGGCAACTAGGGTTAAGCTAGCAGATGTTCAACTCAAAAGGGGAAAATTAGGACATTTCTCGGCTTCACGAGAAGAAAGACCACTCGCTTTGTGAAGTGGAATGCCTTTCGGTCAGATCATATCATCATACGTATCATATCATCATGAGAATAGTGTATCTCCGCGGCTCGACGCTTTGCCCTAAAAGCCGAACTACGACTGAAATGGCACCCAATCAACAGTCCACTGTCTCGTCTTCCATGGAAGAATACGAAAATATGCAACCCCTCGCAAACTCGGTCTGTTAGGTGCGGTCCAAAACTCTACCTTATTATCTGTATATCAGGCTCGTTCTTAATCCCGAATAGAGGCACCAAAATTCCGAGAAGAATCAATAGTTCTGGTGAAAGTCTTACTGGTTGCTCTGAAGGATGGATATTTCACTGAATTTGAGTTCACAGCAAAAACCGGGTGGAGGGCAGAAAGACAGTAGTCTCATAGAGCTAGACTACCCGTGCCAAACGGGTATATTGGAGGCCTGTCGACTAATCAGCAAGGAAAGTAATGATTCCTCGTTGATCGAAGAGTGAGTTGAGGTTCGTGAGCAAGGAAACTCAACTTAGAAAGAAGATACTAAAATAAACTTAGCAAAGGGTCTCACTAAACTTAGACTAAATTACCTAAATAGTTTTATCACCTAGTGTCAAGGTCTTACTTCCTTGCCTCTCCTGGCCCGAGTCCAAGGGTATATAGCTGGGCCTCTCTATGGATTTTGCATCTTCTTCTATTCAAACCCTAAGTTTGCTCCTGCTATAAAGGCCCATGTGGCGTTGCCCTAAACCATCTCGCATAGGCTTATAGCTGAACTAAAATCTTCTTGTTTTGAGTCATGTAATATCTTTGATTGAAATAGCTAGGCGCGAGAAATTCTCGATAGCTCAAATAAGTTATTGATGAATGCGTGACTAGATTGTCTTTCATATCCTTATTTGTATATCTATTCGGCCTCAAGCGCCAAGTGGTTATCTCGAGTCTATGTAGTAATATTGAAATCTATGGATGATTGGAAGCAAGCCTATAGCCATATTTAGTGTGATCTTATCTGCTCAACATTCTGCTTATCGCCAAAACCAGGTGTCCCACCAAGTGAGCCAAAGATATCACCGATATAATTCTGAGCAGGGATTCCAGCCTCGAATCTGGTGGACCACTCCTCCAAGATCCCCTGAATTACCTTGAGAGCAGTCAGATAGAGGTTGCGAGTAGATGGCCCCAAGCCACCTTTGTCCATAACGAAAGGAAGCTGATGGGGCTTATCTTCATGTCCTTGGTCGAAGTTGGAAGCAGATCGAATCAGGAGGATTCGTGAAAAGTCAACCTTCCCTTGAAGTGCTGCATTGAGTAGACCAGCCAGAAGGGCATTATCCTCCTGGGCTGTCATCGTGTACTCTCCCTGTCCTGACGTATAGACTCTCGCAACCTTCTCCATAGCTTCAGAGATGCGATGACCATGCCAGAAGGTATTGGAAGACAGAACATCTCCCTCAAGGACAGTTGGATCCTGAGCCGCTGCGTCAAAAACACCACCAGGAGAGTTTTTCCACAAAGCTCGATGTTCAGAAGCTTTGGGTGAGTCTGTAAGCTCAACAGTCTTGGCAACGGAAAGAGCGTAAGCTCTCAAGTCTGCATTGAGCTCAAATACCTCAGAGCCATGCACGATACCAGGAAACTGGTCAGGCCTATCTGCCCCCATAGGAACATACCCTGACCCCCACTCCTCTGGGACTTCTCTCGCATCAAACTCAAGCTGCGTATCAACCTGAATAGCGAATTTGGCAAAGGCAACAGAGCCAATAGTTGCTCGCTTGGGGTTAACGCCTGCGATACCTGTCAGGACAAAGTACGACTTTGTGAGGTCGAAGAGCGGCGATGTCAGGAGAGCACTGATCGACAAAGACGCGTTGATAACTACTTCCGGTCAGAGAAAGACTTTTGGAGGGGGTTGGACTCTTACGGGCAGTTCCGACTACCAAGAGCGCGACCTCGCCATTCTCTGTGACATGGATATCTTCGTAACCCCTAGCCAAGCCCGGAACACGCACTTTATGAGAGAACTGAAGAGCACTATCAGAAGAAAGCCAATTCCTCGATTCTTCGTAAAACTTATCGCCATTAGCCCAGTATTATCCCAAGAACTAAGCTGCACTGACCATAGCAATAAGCAGGACCTTGGGCGATATTTTAACGTCTGTTGGGTGCTGGGCCTGGACCCCTTGTGCGGCTGGGCTCTGTGCACTCATGATGTTTCGCCTTGATGGATATAATCACGGGTGATCTTGATTCTGCTCCTGAGGACTGGAAAGATTTTTCTTGAGGCAATAAGTTGACAAAAGACAAAATGACCTCATTTGAGCCTGGGCGGGGTCGAGATGGCGTGATCAGCGCAACTAACTTTTGGGCTCTTTTCCATTATCATCCATTTGAGCTGGCTGCCAGCCGAGGCTCACGATCCTCTCGTGTCCACCGTCTTATTCCTCAAAGTGAGATTTCACCAGATGACGGAATTGAAGGTTCCACAAAGCCATCAATCCGATACTCACTACTAGAGCCAGTACCATGCCCCAACAATGAAAGCGACGGGCAGAGCCAGTTTCGCAGTGTAAATCACCTGCTCTCTTTGCTTCTGTGACCGAATGCGTATTTGTTCTTCATAAAATCGGTTTGCTTCCGCGGCAAGCCTCTCTGAGTCGGCAGCTATATCTTCGCCCGACCTGTTACGGATTCTTTCGATCATGGCCAACACGTCGGCCTCGGAAGTTTCTCGTGCAGTTTGTTCAATTGTATCGCAGGGCTTCTGTCCTGGTGCTGGCTTCCCCGCTTTCTTGTTTTGTGACATGGTGTTGAACTGGTAGCGTTGGTCGGGTAGGAAGCGTTGGGGTTCACGACGGTAGTGGGAAAGTATTGAATGGGTATCTCTCTGATGACTATTCTACCAGTGTAGAAATGTCAAGTTATCTCATCCGCTTTGCATTTATTTTATCCATAGTGATCATGTCTGCCTAGGCTTCAGCCAAGGCAGATTCTGATTGTGCAATCAGCCTCAGTCTTAGGTGGCTTGGCCTGGCCTTTGTCACGCTGTAGCCTCGTATGCTACACTCCTCACTATGTTCTTCGTCTATGGATATTTTAACTTCCAGAAAACGCCCTCCAGAAAACGCCCTCCAGAAAACGCCCTGGCCCCCTTTTCTGGAGCATTCCTCTGTCGTTTAAAGAGATTAGGGATCCGACAGTATCAAGGCTCGGAGACGGAATTGACTGCCGGACTCTCGGCCGAGCCGAGCCGTGGCTATAACTGGGTAAATGAACGTGTAGTCCTGGGAGTTTCAATTATAGCCGTGCCTAAAAAGAGTTTACATGTGTAGATAAGTGCTGTGAATATGTATATTAGTCTCCCTAACGTAGAGAGCACCTGTCCCGTGGAAATTGAAAGCCAAAAACAGTTGGCAATACCATAAGTTTTCACTGTCATCCTCACACGATGAAAGCCCGTGGTCAGATAAAAGAGATGAGATGTGTTGTTCCGAAGCTTAATTGTATCTAGATCTATAACGCTACAAACCAATCAACACTGGTTTGTGGGGTGAGGATGAGGCACGGGTTCAAAATTCCCTTCATGCCTTCCTTCGGCCAAAGAAGTCCATAACCTCCAAGCTGCCATGATCAGAGACATGTAGCTGCCTGTCTCCGTCCTTGATGTTGATAGTTACCATCCCAGCAAACCTTGTATACCGTGTTTCCCACTCCTGACTCGTAGTCGGGTAGGGGAAAGATGCAATCACCTTCTGCTGTCCGTCAAAGCGAACCTGCGCAAGGCTGTCACCTACTGACTTGACAAGGTAGATGCAATCAGAGCTGGTGGGCTTGCCCGTGTCTGGTTGCGCAATCTTCACCCCCTCCAAGCACACAAGTTGATCGTCGCTCACATCCACCAGGACCTCATGTCCACGGACGACGAAGAGTAGAGGCACCTCTCGACCACCACAATCTTGACGGAAGCGCACTGAGGCTGACACTATAGACAGCCCCCCAACATCAGCGCGTCCCCAGAGCCAGTTATCCAAGATCGTCTCCATGGGGACGTTGCCCCAGTTGTGATCATGGTAGGCATTACCTTCAACCTTGGTCTTGGTGCCGTTGACAGTGACCTCTCCGGTGAGCTGGCCACCAGGAACAGCTACGAACCATGAGAAGTGACGACCATCCACATTTCATCTACCTGAGCCCGGTCGATAAGATGGAGTACTTCTATTGATCACCACGTCGAAACCAAATCCTTCCATCTCATCGGGGTCGACAAAGATATGATAGTCGTTGAGACCATTGACACTGCGGAAGTAACTCTTGCGATACTGAAGATCACAGTGATCTTTCGCCACGACGATATCGGAAGGGACACTGCCAAGATGCTTATGCAAGTCACATAGCTTCTTGCCATCTTTTGCGATATTAAGATCAATAAGTCCCGTCTTGGGACCGTCTCCTTCTGTTATATAGAAGAAGGCCACCTGGAGGAACCAGCCATCTTGAAGATGTGCGTCGGCGTACCACCACTCCCACTCTCCACTTTCGACGCCGGGTCTGCGTAGGCCGTCTTCCCAGCTTGCAGGCTGAGATCCGTCTAACCCGAGCTTTTGCAAGGTCTGGTCATCAGTGAGAAGGCGCCCTTGTGCGGATTCAGTCATTGATAGGAATGTTTGTTTCGAGCTGTTGGAAACTCTGTAGTTGTTGAAAGAAGTCAAATGTTCAGCATCGAGTTGATCGAGCGTAAAAATGCATATGGACTTGGCTTTTGACTTTTATATATCGTCGTGTCATGTATGTCCTGGGGCGGTTCATCGTTATTCAGACTTTTCTGACTTGCCTAGTGCTTTCGCTTAGGACAACCGTATGATTTTGGAAAGCATCATGCCACTATGATCGGGACATAGCAAATAGACTATTCGCTATCAGTTACACGTGTTGATTCAAGCTTTTGATAGCTAAGATACCGGGATGGCTTGTCTTTCCGCGGCTTTCGCGTAGACCGTACTCGGGTGCCGCCAACAAACTCGCTGCGCTTCTGCCACTGGTATTGGCTTGTTTGAGCTCAGTCTGGTCTCGAATGATAAGCAGTCAAGATCTCATACAAGACATGATCATTAGTAGCCAGTATGCCTCCCTCCCTGGCATACGTTTCAGGCGGCAGTAAATTCGAGTCTCGGAATTGCAAGCGATCTAGTGGGGTTCTCGGCCGAACCGAGCCGTGGCTATGGCTGCTATTCTCACCTACGCGGAGGTCGAACTCCATGATGGAACTCGTATAAATTGGAGTTAGAGACCGGGGTCAAAGGGTCCTTCTAGTGAGAGCATAATACTGCACGCGGCGTGGGTAATAAAATATTGTAGGTGTTGGTTGAGATGAGAGTGGGGTTGAATTGATAACGACGATATGACAGCTTGACTGCGTAAGCGGGGCTCGATGATCAATCAATTGCCTCAACCTTTGAGATCCCCGACTAACGACTCAGCTCTCTATAGAACCCATCTTCGAATCAAATAGCCAACATGTCTTCAGAACAACTCAGCGCTGGTTCACTCTTCAACCTCAATGGCCTTGTCGCGCTCGTGACAGGCGGAGGCTCAGGTCAGTGAACCCCTCGGAGCACGGTGTCACAACTGATCGTCTTAAAGGCATCGGCCTCATGTTCGTCAAGGCCCTACTCCAAAATGGCGCCGCAAAGGTCTACATTGCTGGTCGAAGGAAAGAGAAGCTTGATGAAGTCACCAGCTCATTGGGCGACAAGGTCGTTGGGGTCCAGTGCGACGTCACCTCCAAGTCAGATCTGCAGAACATGGTCTCTCAGATTGAGAAGAACACTGGGTACGTCAACCTGTTGGTGTGTAACTCTGGTATCGGAGGACCTCAAGTCAAGCCACTCACTCCCGAAACAACTCTGGAAGAATGGGCCAAGTCCAACTTTGACACTGATTTCGGCGACTATGTCAATACATTCGCCATCAATACCGCTTCCGTCTGGTTCACCAGCATGGCTTTCCTCCCACTACTGAAGAAGGGTAACGAGAAGGGTAATGTTGAGCAGACTTCGCAAGTCATTGTTACCAGCTCCATCGCCGCATTCAACAAGAAAGCCCCCGGTGGTTGGGCATACGGACAATCCAAGGCTGGCGCTGTCCTAGCTGCCAAGCAGCTTGCCGTTGCTCTTCCTCAGTGGAACATCAGAGCCAACTGTATCGCTCCTGGATGTGAGTCGATTCATACTCCATTGGGAAAGTGGCATTCTAACGGTTCACAGTATTCCCCAGCGAAATGTCAGAACCGATCGTCAAGATGTATACCGATGAGTCAGGACAGCCTGGTGCCGTGCCGACGTCGATGGCGCCACTTCGAAGAATGGGAGATGAGAAGGATATGTCGGGAACTTTCCTATATCTTGCATCTCGAGCTGGTGGATATTGTAACGGCACAGTTATAGTCGTCGATGGCGGTCGCTTGAGTAACTTTCCGACCACGAATTAGGACAAGTTCTTGGACTGTAGAATAGGATACATTGAATAGAACTGTAATAGCTTTTTTGCTCTTAATCCACCAATTCCAGGGTACTTGTCTATATCTCACAGTCTTCCCGACAGTCCTGGGCTCCTAAGAATTGTGACCTCAATGTCACGCCAATCACTCTTCAAGATGGAGTTACTGTACGTTTCTGGCCCATCCAGCAGAAGATCCATGTCACGATTGGTATTTGCCGAGATCTCACATGCAAAAGATGGGAGGCAGGGAGTGCAAAGGCTTGCATGCTGGTACCCGAAGTGCCGTTCAATGAAGTAGGACTTCACCTCCGCTCATAACAAAAATTGCTCCTTGAAGACTGGTGAAACCGGCCTGCAATGACTGCATGATTATCACATTCGATAAGCCGTTGAACTTTCAATTATCTGACGGCTTGATAGGCTCCTTGATCGTGAATACGATACACCGCATTCCAAGCCACCCGATTGCTGCCTTGAGGGATCTGTTAGCTGTAAATCCTCAAACGCTATCTCAGGAACCATTGGCTCGTTAGCGGGGGATCGCTGAGGTGAGACTGACCTGGCGGGAGGCCCTTTTAGCGGAGACTGAGAGATGACAAAAAGCCTGGATCTGTATACGGCGAGTTTGTGTGGAGGTGAGCCAGACCTTTTCTGGCACCCATGCGACGCTTGGGCGCTTCTACAGGCAGCAATGCCGCTAAGGGTCGTGGCGTCCTACGAAGTACAGGGGGTTTCTGTGCGGGAAGTGACTCAGCCCGGCAAGGCAACTTGGCAAGCAATCATCGTATCGAATTCACGATGTCAATGCGTGCAGGCATGCATGAGCTGCCTGATCAGGCCAGAGGCCTTTGCAATGTGCATCTTGTTATAAGACACATTCATCTTCAGCTCTCAACACCATCATCTTCATTCACACCAACTCCTATCATATCTCATTCACAATTACAATGGCGCGTACCGCACAAGCAAGAGCCAAGCGTGGCGGCCGTCGCAACACGACAAACAACACGCGCAACACACGCAACCACAAAGAGAATGATCTCGAATACATGGCTCTCAAGCAAGAGGCAGAGCGACGCGAGCGCATCCTCGCTGACCGACGCCGAACTGCCGCCAAATGGCGCCCCAAGATTCCAGAAGTCCGAAAGGTCAACTTTGAGAACTTCAAGAACAGATTCCAAGACATCGATGAGCCTGACTACGCCATTGACGTTCTGATGTCGGGTACTGGTACCCAGGCTCAGATTCGTCGCGAGCATGGCCTTCGTCGACGTGAGGAGATGGCTCGTCTTCGTCAGAAGTATATGTACTACCCCGGTGGTGGTGTTATTGAGACTCCTCATCGCAAGACTGATGCCTATGAGAAGGCTCGTCGCGAGAAGGATGGTCAGCCATCTTCCGACTCCGAGATTCAGCGCATTCGTATCCAGTCCCAGCCCATCTTGGGCCACTTGACAGCTCTTATGAACGACACCGAGAAGCGATCGTCTCCCCGAACATTTATGCGACCCTTCAAGACACTGGTCCACTTTCAACCTAAGATGCGAGAGATCCTTGCGACTCTTGAGGACAAGTGGGCTGACTTTGAGGACATCGGTAGCGAAAGCTCCGAGGTTGTCGACGTCGCTGAAGAGACTGAGCCAGAAGTTGTTGACGAGGAAGAGACTGCTGAAGATGGCGATGATGTCGCTTCTCAAACATCTGAGGCCTCGAGCATCGAGTCAGTCGACTCCGACGCCGATGAAGACTACGACAATCTGATGGACAGTCCTGAGGCGCTGCGCGACATGCGATGCTACGTTGACTTTGTTGACAAGGAAGTCCTTCCTCTTTACAACCGCTTCGAGGGCTCTACCGCCGACCGCGTCAAGTTCGACGATCTCTGGTCGCTCTTCCGCGTCGGAGACCTCATTTACATGCCTGCATCCGGTGAGACTGGCGGCCGCTACCACGAAATCTGGCGTGTCTACAAGGTCCGAAGCCCCGAGCCCGAGACATCCTATCCCACCTCCGGCTGGGACTTCTTCGCAGATGAGCAGCAGATCGATGAGAACTCCAAGTTCAAGATCTCCGCTTATTACATCGATCACGATGGCAACACCTTTGGCGCTGTCCGACGCAAATTTGAGATTGAGTCGTTCATTGGAGAGCGATCAATTGACTCACTCGAAGCCTTCCCCATCCGATACCGCCACGACTACAAGCAGCTTCTCAGCTCAATGCAAGACCAGGGCCGCAAGTTCATCAACTACTTGGACGATCGCCACCAGCAGTACAGCGCTTGGACTCTGACCAGAAACCCTCCTTCTCATCGCACCGAGCCTGAGGAGGAGATCCTCGACAACGAGGACTATGAGAAGATGCGACATCCTGAGTTCGTCGAGAGCGATGTCATCGTCGATCTGACAGAGGCTTACCAGAAGATGCCTGACTGGCGCCCGCGATTCCATCAGCTCACAATTAACAAGTCTTCCCGATGCGAGATCAAGGACGATGAGATGCCTATCCAGCATTGGTTCAACGGCACCCGCCAGAACCTGGCATACTCCCAGAACGAGATCATTCAGCACGCCGACGGTGTTGAGGCCCGTCAGCGAAGGGACAACCTTGCTATTGACGCTTTCCTCCGTGTTCGTGTCAAGGGCAGCCGAACTTTTGAGACCAACCCCAAGGCTTTGGAGCTTCGCGACGAGGATCTTGTTCTTCTTCCTAAGCGTATGTTTGCCTACGCTCTTCGCGAGCGTCGCTTCTTGCCAATTGACCTCAACGTTCTGAAGCCCGTGCGACGTGAGCCTGGTGTCTTTGAGAACCTCCGCATTCAGAGCGACTACAAGGATGTCGTGCGCGGGCTCGTCATGTCGCATTTCCAGCGAAAGGTCCTTGAGCGCAAGTATGCTGATGCCGCGACTGAGGGACCAAGCCAGGATCTGATCCAGGGTAAAGGTCGTGGTCTTGTTGTGCTTCTGCATGGTGTTCCTGGTGTCGGAAAGACCGCTACTGCAGAGGCTGTCGCTATGGAGAACCGCAAGCCGCTGTTTGTCATCACTTGCGGTGATCTCGGTCTTACACCCCATGAGGTTGAGTCTTCGTTGAAGAACGTCTTCCGTCTCGCTCATCTCTGGGACTGTGTTCTTCTGCTTGACGAGGCGGACGTGTTCCTCACTCAACGATCCAAGCAGGACATGAAGCGTAACGCTCTCGTCTCCGTCTTCCTTCGAGTTCTTGAGTACTACAACGGTCTTCTCTTCCTGACTACCAACCGAGTCGGCACAATCGACGAGGCCTTCAAGTCTCGTATCCACCTCTCCCTGTACTACCCTCCTCTGGACAAGACTCAGACACGCGATATCTTCCGCCTCAACATCGGCAAGCTCAAGCAGATCGAGGCTGAGCGCCACCGCATGACCGGCGAACCCGCCCTTGTCATTAAAGAGAACGAGATCATCGACTTCGCCGCTAAGCACTACGAAGAGCTCGCTCGATCTACTGGATGCTGGAATGGTCGACAGATTCGAAGCGCATTCCAAATCGCCTCCAGTCTCGCCATCCACAACTACGCCAAGCAAGCCGAGGCAGCTCGATCCCGTGGCCAGAGCCCTCCTGCGGCTCCTGTTCTCGACAGGACTTGGTTCGAGAAGGTTCAGATGTCGACGCAGAGCTTTGACCGACACATGAAGAAGGAGGCTGGTAGCTATGACTCTGAGATGCCGATGCGAAGCACATTCCAGGAGAGCAAGTTTGACTAAGTTCGGGGATTCTACAGCTAGACTGGGAAGATGATTGATCACCACTGCTTATGTTGTTTCTATCTTTTGGCGTTGGTAGCAATGATGAGAAAACTGACAACAACATTCTTTGAGTCCGAGATGAACAATACAATGCAATTCACGTAAAAGCGCACCAGGCTCTGGAAATTTAAAACAGACTAACAAAATCGCTGGCTTTCTTCCAGCCTTTTCTATTTAAACGTTCACAATTAACCGTTTTGCCAGCGTTTTATTCTACTCGTTGGGCTGAAGCGGCCTAACCTACACTCTCCTGCTTGTCTTCAGTTCCTTGAGATCGTTGCCAATTTCCAGCAACCTGATACGCCGTCAATTAATTGCATCGGTGAAATAAGAGACTATTAATTTCGTCTATAGAGAGGAGCTTCTCCAGACTTTGCGACAAGCTGAGATGAAGGAAGTGGAAGATATGTTCTCCGAGACAAAGCTAATTGGCATCGACACGGGGGATAATCAGCATAGCCCGGATGACCCAGGGAACGTGGTTCAAGACATGTACCCTCAGCTGAAGTTGAGCACTTCGTTCCGGTGGCCTGAGACCCGACTTGTGGCTCATGTTCCAGCTGATAAAACGCAACAACAGTTGGCAATTTCTGTTGCATTACCACGCCTCCTGATGGAGTGACTCATGACAAAACCGGGGTATTATAACCGTGGCGCTTATGTTGATATACCTGAGCTTGGGGTGAGTCTCGTGAAGAGTGTATTGAATGCACCTCCTGAGTTGGCCAATGCCATACTCGAGGCCGAAGGCATTGAACAGCCTCTCCCAATCCAAGAAGATCGATAGTAAGTCATCTCACTTACAGGTTGTACGAGGGGAAGCTAAAAGGTCACAGTGCACCCGACAACGAAGTATGCTTGGATCAGATGGAGGTCCAGAAGGCGAAAGCACCACTCCAAGCAACCCGAACGTCAGCGAAAGCCTCACCAGCACAAACACCTCCAGTCGAGATACCCTCGGAACAGGCTAATGTTACTCGAGCGCCTGAAACTGATCAGAACGGGCCTTTGTATGAGCTTGCGGACAAGGCTCCTGTAGTCGAAAGTGCATCGAGGCGAAAGATCTTGATACCGCATACAAGAAAGCCGCGGCCTACTGCTGGGTTATCGGCATCTTCAGAATCACCTTCGCTTACTGTCGAATCAACAGTTCGTGAGGCGCATTAGCTAGTGGTGGAGCATCCATAAACAGCATTGTTTAGCTCACATATAACTTGTAAACAATCACCAGAGACGTTTCACGCAATTGAATGTCAATTTATAAAACCAATTGCTATTTTGCGCAACAGCAAGTACTGGATTGAGGGACTCGAAGGGGTTGTTGAACTTGACCCTAGATTATCCTTCAGATGTGAAACTGATAGGGGCACTTGGTGTCACGGATCGGTATCACAGTGAGTGTAGACAGCCAAGCGACTTTGGACACTGTACGTGTCGAGCTGTGCGTTATCCTGGACATCGGGGTACCACCAACCCAGACAACTTTGGTGGTGCGGGGAGTAGAGACCAAGTACCTCTATCATTCGCGTCAGCCGCATCAAAGGACTAACCACGTACGCCATTTCATTTTATCAAGGTGAAACCATATTAAGCCTTTTGGCCAATCATTCATGTATCAAACAGCCACTCTCCATTCTTCTGTTTACTGCGCGGGGCTGGGATTAGATCAGCACCGTGTCAACTTTCATCCATAAATGACCGCACGCGTCCACGTCGCGTGTATATCCCCCTTCTACCTCAACACTTACACGAGTGAACAACTCTTTTGTTTTGGATCACTCGAGCTCTTGACCAAAAAGATGCCCTCACTCGAGCAAATTGACCACGCCTTTGACCTGCGCCACGGGGCCGAAGCCGTGATTGCTCTTCTGATTGGTCACAAAGAAGGTTCACTTCAAGCCGTCGATCCCAACTATCCTCTGCCGACTCTCTACTATGCGCTGAGTCTTGTGTACTTGAGAAATGTTGCCATCTCTGACCCCGACATCGATTCCAACTGCAAATATATCAGGTATGAAATCATCGTCACACTGTTTCCATGCGAACTAATTGTGTCTCAGGGACCAATTTGAGAAACACTCACTTATCTGGCACCACGGTTGGAGGTCACCCAGCGAATGTTGCATCAACGGTCCGGCTTGGGTACGGTCAAAAAAGTCCCTGTCACTATTGCCACGAGAATGGAACCTGCCAAAAGACAAAGAAAAAACCATCAAGAAGTTTTATGAGGAGGTGCTGTTGATATGGCAGCCTGATTATACATGGCGTACCGCCATCAGCGAAATCGAGTATCAGCGAGCTCGTGAGGCTTCTGCATTGATTGATGATGTGTCACTCTTGTATTTTGCTCTTGAACAAATGACTCTTCCCCTGGGCTACAGATCCGGTTCGTCAGAAGAAGAACGGCTCATGATCGACTCAAAGAACGCTATTAGAGAGGAAGAACGAGACTTTGTGAGGTAAGTACTTTAATATCTTTGGAAGCATGTACTGATAGTGGACAGGGCTGCTTTCTACTCTCAGTCTTGGATTGCTGTCGAGCAAAACAAATGCGTCAAATGGTTTCGGCGTGTGGACTGTGTTTGGGATTCCCGTGGTAACAATACTGGAAAGGTTGACTTGAGTCGACGGTATGACAACCTGACGGAATTCTTCATCAATATTGTCAACGTGGACAGGTTCCCGAGAAAAGTTCTTGAAATCAGCCCGATTCCTTCCGATCCTGCCGAATTACGTTCTCAACGTGCGGCCCTAATCAATGTCGACGGGACGATCTTGGCCAACTTACAACCCGATCCTTATAAAGTTTTAACCTTACCTTACTTTCCAGTATTCACTACAGCGAGCAGGGTTGAGCTGATGCCCGCTGATGACTATTTCCTTATTGCCGATGATCCGGTGCTCGAGCTCATGTTTCGGGATCAAGTTCCCATGCTTGTTCCTGGCAAGATGAAAATACTTGAGACGGAGTTTGAACGGCTGCAGTTGAACGACAAGTATTTATCCAACAATGTTATGGAAAGAGTTACCTGGCCGACTGGGGCAAAGCAGAGGAAGTTGCACTGGGATATAGCTGAGAAGGCAGAGGCCATTGTCAGGTTAGTATTTCTTTCTCCATGCTGGCAAATGTCTAACCTGTCTGCAAGTATTGCTGCCCAGTTCAAGAGTCCCCGTGCGGGAAACACCCTAGCGAGGCGAAAGCTGCTCAATATCTTGAAGGAGGGCGAAATGTTCGCTGTCGAGCGGGCAGAGCTCATGGCTGGCCTGTTCACGACCGTACCAGGAAGTTACTCCATGGGTCCTTGCTTTGACAATGAACAGGGCTTCGTGGTACCAAGCACGAGGCTTCCTGTATCAGTCAGCATCGATGACTCTGGAATGACTTTGGACAAGCTTTTTGTTCACATCGCGGCTGAAGAAGCTGAGATACGGCGAGCATATGGTGATGGACTCCCAAGACGTTTGTTGCATTGGCTCATGGTAAACCCGGAGACCATACAGCTGAACCAAAAGCTTAATGGACGAGCTGAGACCGTCTTGAGGAGCGTTCTATGCACTTTGCCTGGTCAGGTCAATGCCCTCCTGGTGGAGAAAAGAATTAATCTTGTGGGAGACTTGGACCTTCCAACAGGTTTGATGAACGAAGAGTGAGTTGTACAGTTGTTAAATCAATTCTGTCCATGACGCTGATATCATGCAGATCTGAGAGCGAAGCCACGACCACTAACGCTTCGAATCCTACGTTCACGACTCCTGAAAGCTCAACACGAGCAGATTCACCGTTGGACCAAAACCAGCAACAATACTCTCCCGAGACCACGGCGGCTGTACTCAAGACAGCACCTATGGAGACTCCAGTGACACAACCCGCCAGTGTGGAAGAATTCCCCGCAGAATCTAAGCACAGCCCAACAACAACGCCGCGGCGGCTCCTTGTACCCAAGTCACGAAGAAGGTCCACGCCTCACTCCCCGGAGGAGGCAGAGCATGTTTCTTCTATCCTTTCTGATACATCCACCATGGATGCATTAGCCAGTCGCCTTGAGCTTCTCAGAATCTCAGATACTGGAGCGGGAGTGCCCAAGCTGTGTAGTGGCTTTAGCTCAAGGGAGATAAGCCGAGCGAGGCACTTTCGGCCGTTCACTGATTCGCAGTCAGATCTATCTACCTCGTTCGTTTTCTTAGGCGCTAGAGCGGAAGTAGCTGTTTGAAAAAGGAGTCGTTTGTTGTCATGTTTCACGCGGTTCCAATTTGTGTGTATTTAGTCAATCGAGTCATTATGAGGTCATTAGGAGCTGAGGCTAAAGATGTGCATCTGTTCACCGGTAGTGGGAGTAGAGAGCCATAACTGGCCAACTAAGTGTCTACTGAGGACGTGAAGTTGATGGACTCGGTCTTACCGTCCTCGTGATCTCAAGTTCAATTTGCCTGTAGGTCACCCCAGAAATCATTTTCTAATGGCTTTAATAGAAAAAGCAAGGTAATCCGGAGCCCTCTTGCGTTACTTGTTGGAATGTGCTTCCTTGAGAGGTGGCTGAATGAACGAAGAACGCGGTGGTGTGTGAATGAATCAGTATGATCAATGGAGGCGGGGATGGCTTGCTTAGAATTCTCACACTGTGCGTGCAGCGATTTCGTTCAGGGATTTACGCCTTATCATGGCCGTTGAGGGGCCTGTTCCTGGTTCGATAACGACCCGAGCCCGCCATAAGGTGGCGCGTTTTGCTAGTTGTGTCCAGTGGCGCAATTTTCAGACACGCACTGTATTGATCCTGCCAGTGAAGGTCTCGTACTTTTTATTCAAAAAGCTGCATCGTGAATCTTCCACGACGCGTTTCCAACATTTGAACTCCTACTTCAACGCGAGCTCAGTTACTGAGTCTCACGCTTTTTCATAATGCCTGAACCCCTGGAATCGGATCCTCCGCTTATTGACAAAGACGATACAGAGTCTCTGTCACCAGATGCGCTTCGTCTTGCGGACGACAAACCTCTTGAGTTTATTCCATACCTTCATCGCGTCTGGGGCACAAACAGACAGCAATTCAGTGACTCGGTTAAGCTGATACGTCAACTGGGGCAGGTCAAGGTCCCTTGTCACGACGGACGTCTTCATCCTATTTCCGAGACCTGGATTCGTAAAACAAACTTCATGAGAATTTGTTCCAAGTTCCTTTTGCCTGAGGAACCATTCCGTTTTGTTATTCTCAGGGAACAGGACTTCAAACCCGAGGATAGTTCCTCGTGGAGCTTCCTCTGGGAGATCGGTTGCCAATACGAATTCGGCGATCAGTTCCTCACTGATCTTTTACTTACTATCAAGGAAGCATGGCCGACAAATGTCAAGAATCCAGAACGTGTCTTCGGGATTTACGCCTGCTTCCATCCTCGCGCGAAGTACTTATCCCGGCGCGGGCCCTACTACGGGATCCATTACAAGTATCTATCTGACGATGAAAATCGGTAAGGCTTTTTTTCACCGTTGTCCCCGTCATATTCTGACCTTGTAGGAACAATTTCAACGCTGGCGAACTCCTCCTCCACAAGGGCAAATGGATAAAGCCCAGTTCATGCTGTAACCGTGCGCCAGATTACGTGCGGTCAAAGATAGTCCTCACGCCCGTGTCGGCTGGAACTGACGCAAGCTCCTCTGAATCACTATCGAAGAATGATTTCTATCGACTGATTCTCGGCATTCGGGACTTTCCCAAAGCCTGGTATAGCATCTTTCTTGGACTGAATGCTCTCCAGGAGTCGACTGGTCAAACGTCCATTCAACCAGTGGTTGAACTTTATCGTGCTTTGAACGAGAGCCAGCTATCTGAGGAAGAGAGAGCCGCCATGCCGTTAGTACGTCGTGGTAACCACAGACCAATTTGCTGACTTGGAGGAACAGGAGACTATGTCAACAGCTCAACATGATCGCCGTTCAGCAGGGTAGTGTCATCAAGTGGCAAACCCAGCTCACATGTATTTGGTCGCCGCTCACGAAAATTAGAAACTTGGCCGAGTTGAGTAGACTATATCCAGATCTCAAAGAGCTCTTCGTAGACCTCCTCGGGGTTGAAGAAGCAACAGAAAAAACCGTTTTGTCACGCATGTCTGACGATACACCTGATTTCGAGATGCGAGACCTTTTTAGTCTTCTCAACTGCCTGATTACGACGTCCAAAATATCGATTAAGCCCGACGATCTTTTGCCCCGGCGAGTTTTTCTTGGCAAACGGAACGGCAAAAATCATCGTTTTGTTGGCACGGAAGAGTTCTTTATTCCCGATGATCAGGAGTTTGCGACAACCTTCAAGGACGATCTCCCTCTCCTCGATGTTACTGCCGAGGAGATCGCGATTCTCAATCCACTGTTCACATGGCTGGGCTTCCAAGATCGCTTTTTGTCGAACCATGTCCGCCACAGGTGCATTTGGTGTCCAAATGCACAGCAACAGAAGCTTGAATGGGATGTGGTTGAGAGGGCGGAAGGCATTCTTCGGTGAGTCTCGTAACCCCTGAATTAATGGACGGAGCTAATATGTTACCTAGAATCGCCATGCATTGCGGCAGCCCCCGAACGACGACAAACCGGGACAAAGTGGCACTTATAAATATCTTGAGAAACGCTGAAGTGCTTGCTGTCGAAGGCATAAAGTCTGAAAAAGTGCTGCTTACGCGTGGAAAAAATTCCAGGTGCCTGGGCACTGGGCCCCATTGCCATCACGGATTCGCTGCTCCGAGCGCACTCCCAAAGCTTTTTATTCCTTCTCATGACGCAAAACATCCCGTGCGCAAGCTCGTCATTTACGTCTCACCTGACAAGGAGGAACGAGACCTAGCAGTCGTTACGGCACTCCCGCAGCGGTTGATGCAATGGCTTATGGCAGATCCGAAAACTCTGACATGGGGAGCGCTCCCTGAGCGCGGCGTGAGCCTCCTGAAGAAGGTGCTGACTGCTCCACCAAATGCTATTGAAGCCTTACTCACAAGTGAGGGAGTTAAAGGCATCCAAGTCAGGATGGCCAATCGAACAAAGTTACATCAAGAGGCTACACCCCAGAACACATCATCAAATAAGTCTGCTCATCAGCCATCACAGCCTAGGCATGATTCTAACCCGTCCTCGGGCGTACTATTCGAGTTTGTAGCTCACAGAGACGCACCACTAGCCAGTTCCCTTACAGAAACATTGGAGAAAGTGCAGCTGGCGAGCCTGTTCATATTCAGCCAACAACCAAAATCAGTAGCAGGCCCCAGCAGCACAAGGGTGTCACAAGAGGCGACAGCCCAAGCAAACCAGCATGATTCAACCTCTGGGAGACAGACGGAATCCCTCTCCAGGGACATGAAGATGCCATTGAAGGACGAGCCTGTTCCTAGCGGGGATGAGGACGAATACACACCCCGATACGCGTCTATAAGCGAACGCCCCAAACTCAAACCCATCTCGCGAAAGCGGTCTCGCTCGCCATCACCCAACTCACCACCGTCTTCTCACTTGAGTCAAATCCCAGATGATGTGATGCGTGGAATAGAGAGACTGAGCATTGCAGACACATCTGAGGTGACTCTTCAGTCGCCCAAACTCATCTCGGTAGCGTAGAACAAAGCCGGATCGAATAGCTTGTGTGCGGAGGAGGAGGTTGAGCTGTGATATCAGGAGTTATGCTTATTGTTTGAATTCTGTATGGCTTGCTTTATCAGTGGTGCGATACCATTGCACTAAATTCAGTTCGGTGGAATCTTTTACAAGGGCTAGGTCCAAGCAGAGACCAATATGTAGTCGAGATTTCAACCTTGGCTGCATTCGCTGACTCGACAAGTTGGCTGGAGCGTACATTTAATGAGTTATGCTCCCCACGCGACCCAGGGCGAGTGGACGGCCGATCCTGGTCGATTGATAAACCATCCCTGAACTTCAAGGTCTTAATACAACGCAAAACATTTTGCCAAGAACCGGTTATTTGATATGCTTAGTTCTATTTGATGGACCGTATAATTGGTAATGCTTGGCTAATGATGGTTATCATGCCATGTAAAAATTTCTTGAGGCAGTGCCGCGTAGTTTCTCGGCAAACGTGCCGAGTACCGTGATAGTGGCTACTAGCCTTTGCTACAGCTGAGAATAGCCGAGAAATTCCATGGTGCAACAATGTGAGCTCCCTATTAGTGATGCTGGGTATAAGAACATCATGAGATCTAAAAGGATATTGAAGATATTTTGAGAAGGGCAGCAGACAATTTCGAGAATCTTGAAATGATCTGTAGGTGACGAGGCCATTTTCAGTGCCGAGAATTGCTAAGATATCTCGGCATACGGCACGCTAACAACCCACAGAATTAACTCATGCCAACATGACTATTTTTCACAGTGGAGTCCTCGCCAAGGTCGCCGAACCGACTTTGCCGTTGTGACGGCTTGGCAGATCTTGTTATAAGATAGATAATCAATCGTTAATCATTTCCATCTTATCTGATCTCGTTTGATGTGATCATCGTGAGCTCTGCATACGAAAATCTCGACATGAGTGCATCTGTTGAGAAAGCTCAGGCTGAGGCGGAAGTGACCGCTCCGAACGAGGGTCTGGTCCGACCAGAGACATCTTCTGGTACGTTGATAGCTTGGAATTTTACGAGTTTCTTATGCTCATGAGTCAAAGGCGAATCTGTCGAGGAAGTCCTGTCCGCAGCTGGCGTGGGTTTCAAGGATGATGATCCAAGTCTACCGTGCCTGACTCTTCGCATGTGGACAATCGGCATTGCCTTTTGTCTTGTCGGTAGCGGTGTAAACACTCTGTACACGCTCAGATTCCCATCCATCAGTCTTTCGCAGTCCGCAATCCAGTTTCTCGCTTATCCCATCGGCAAGGCATGGGAGTATGCGATACCGGACTGGGGCTTCACCTTGCTCGGCAAGCGACATAGCCTGAACCCTGGACCCTTCAACCATAAGGTATTTGCTCCCGAGAATCCTCGAAGAGACACTCACTGACCCTAGCTCAGGAAAACATGCTCATCTACATCTTGGCCAACCTCAGCTTCTTGACCCGATTGAGCGCCGATGTCCTCACCGAACAACGGGTATTCTACGGGCTTAAGGCGGGATGGGGTTTCGAGATCCTCGCAACACTCACCTCAATCTTGTTCGGCTTTGCTCTTTCTGGCTTGACGCGATCAGTCGTTGTCGAACCGAAGAGCCTCGTTTGGCCAGGCGTGCTTGGAAACACGGCTCTGAACGCAGCCTTGCATACACCACGCAAGGAGTTGATCGCTGGGTAAGCACCTGTCTCAGTGCTCTCGGTGGCGGGTTTTACTAACTGCTCGCAGCAAGATTTCTCGTTATCATTTCTTTATCCTCGCCTTTTGCGCCTCTTTTTGTTGGTATTGGTTCCCCGACTTTATCTTTCCTGCCTTGGGTTACTTTACGTGGATCTGCTGGATTGCCCCTAAGAACCCTGTCGTCAACCAGGTGTTTGGCATGAAGAGTGGACTGGGGTTGTTGCCCTTCACCTTCGACTGTATGTGCTCGCCGCTCCATAATTTGAGGCTCTGGTCGCTAACAAGATATTCTTCAGGGAGTCAAATCGCCTACATCGGATCACCACTTGTAGTCCCGGTCTGGGCCATCCTCAACGTTCTCGCCTCCCTTGTCTTCTGGATCTACATTGTTAGCCCAGCGCTCTACTACTCGAACACCTGGTTCTCAGCCCATCTACCGCTTCAAAGCAATTCGATCTTCGACAATACTGGGGAAGTCTTCAACGTCTCAAAGGTTGTCAACAAGAAGGACGGCTTCACTTTCGATCATGATCTGTACGCACAGTACTCTGATGTAAGTCTCACCCCGTCATGCCCCCCAGAGATGTGAGATCCTAATGCCCTCCCCCAGATCTATCTCCCAGTAACCTATGCGCTCAACACTTTCGGTCTGTCGTTTGCTACCATCTCGTCTCTTTTTGTCTGGCTCTTTCTCGAGAAGCGCCGGGATTTGGTGAGAACATTCCGCGATGCATGCAAATCGTTGACGTCGAAGAACACTTCCACTCGGGACAGACTACAGCCACAATATGATGCAGTTCCGCTTTGGTGGTACATGACTGCTGCCCTTGTAGCATTGGGTATCGGTATCTTCACCTATGAGTACTACCCCGTTCAGCTGCGTTGGTACGGCGTGATCTTCGGCATGGTAGTTTCTTCTATCTTCTTCATCCCTGTGAGTACCTCCGCCTCCACTCACAAGCATGCTCCTGACATTTGAAGCTCGCCTGGGTCTATGCCACTAGCAACATCAAGATTCAGATCGATATCTTCTGCCGCATCATCGCTGGCTACGTTTGGGAAGGCAAGGTCCTGGCCAACATCTGGTTCTTCAACGTTGGATACATCTCGGGCATCAAGGGTCTTGCTTTCTCTCAAGACCTGAAGCTAGGCATCTACTGCGGTGTAAGTGGCCCTTGTCTCGACGCCACTGATATCTCAAGCTGACGTATTTCAGATCCCTCCCCGAAGCCTCTTCCTGGTCCAAATAGTCGGCCTTATCGTCGGAACTCTTGGTCAAGTGTCCGTCCTCAACTGGGCACTCGGAAACATCCCCAACGTCTGCAATGTCAAACTCGCTCCGAACGGTTTCACTTGTCCCTTCTCACGAACTCATTTCAATACAAGCATGGTCTGGGGCGCCCTCGGTCCCCGACGTTTCTTCGAGCCAGGCGCCCTATACAGACCCTTGCTCTGGTTCTTCTTGGTCGGTGCTCTCCTCCCAGTGGTTGTGTACCTCCTCCGAACCAAGGCCTTCCCTCATGTCAACTGGCTGAAGAAGATCCACGTTCCGCTGTTCCTGGGAGGCTTGAACTATATCCCTCCTGCATCAGGTGTCAACTATGGCAGTTGGGCTTTATTCGGGCTCTTGTTTGGCGCTCTTATTAAGAAGCGCAAGACCAGCTGGTGGCATCGGTTCAATTTTGTTCTGAGCTCCGCTCTGGATTGTTCTGTCGCTATCGCTGGCATCGTCATCTTCTTCGCCATTTTCTACACCGGTGCCGCGGATAACTTCAGTTGGTGGGGAACCAACGTGTACAAGGTCAGTTGATTGTACTCATCGAGATGTGTTGTCGGCTAACGGGGTATGTAACAGAATACTTGCGATTGGAAGAGTTGCCCTTACAAGGCATTAGCAAAAGGGGAGACCTTTGGGCCTTAGCAGCCTACGACATAAGTGCAGCGAGCCAAACCCTTTTGCATCCAATCATACCTTAGAAGCTTGAATGAGAAGTTTGAAATCACGTTGAAAAGTAACAAGGAATTAAGAATGTTTGTAACCTTGTTTGCTGGAGCCAAATGGCGTAACGTTTGTCTTGCTTTCATGCATTGATCGTGCTTGGGTTACAGAGGATCTGTGCCCCTGTAACGGCCAGGCCCCAGCGGGCACCTTGTGATGTGCACAAAGCCTCCTGTAAAATGGTGATCAGACAGCTAATACTGGATGGAGACCCCAATACCACATCGGCAAAGTTAATCTTGGTAGCTAAACAAGCAAAGCCTCATCCTTCGGGATTTATTCCACCTGCCGGAAGCAAAATACAGGAAAATCATGCAGACTTTCTAATGCAGTAGGGATCATAACGTGTGATGATCAGCGCTGATGCGGGGGAAGAGGGGGGAATAACATGATGATCCCCCGGAGCTCTTCCTTAAGCGCTGACGATGTAGACGTCATAAGGTTCACACAAACTCAACGTGGTATGCAGGCGGGGAACACGGAATGGCATGCTAAGGCAGTACAAAAGCTCCTTCATCCTCATGCGCAATTTCACTCATCGTAACCATCACTTTTCAAAATGTTTTGGTCAAGTCTTGTCCCCTTTGCGGGGCTTTACTCTCTCTTTCTCAACGTTGCGTCAGCGCAGACAAAATACGAGGTTCAGAAACCTCCACTTGACACCGACTGGACTTACAAGGTCGGCACCAATCCTTGGCCGGAACATCCGCGACCGCAGCTCAAGCGCGATGCTTGGAAGAGCCTGAATGGCATTTGGACATGGAGCGGCGATGGCGATCTCAGCAACCCGCCCAAGGAGGGCCCTCTTGATCGTGAGGTGCTGGTTCCCGCCTGCATCGAGAGCGCTCTGTCGGGACTGCAGATTCTTGACGAGCGCGAGTTCTGGTACCAGAGGTCCTTCGAGTTATCGGATGACTGGAAGAATCAGACCGTTCTTCTTCACTTTGAGGCCGTCGACTATAACTCAACCGTATTCGTCAATGGGAAAGAAAAGACGACGCACGTTGGTGGCTACGACCGCTTCACTGTTGACGTGACGGAGGACATCAAGTTTGGAGAGTCGAATGAGCTGTAAGTGCCCGATTGAACCTCCAAGCTGAAGCGCGTTCTAACATTTTAACAGGCTCGTTTTTGTGAACGACCCGACAGACGACCAAGTTATCCCCATTGGCAAACAGACCCTGCGACCGAGTCATATCTTCTACCGCTCCTGCTCCGGCATCTGGCAGCAAGTCTGGCTTGAGGCCGTTCCTAAAGACTACATCACCGATCTTGATCTTACTGCGGGCGCAGATGGTGAAGGTCAGTCATTGCCCATCCCCGTGTGCGATCCGACCTCTGACCATTCTATTTTAGTTACCGTAACTATTCACACATCTCAAGAGTCCGGTAAATCTGCCAAAGTGGTGATTGAGGGCAGCGATGGCACGGAACTGGCCTCCCACGAAGGATCTACTGATGGAGAATTCACTTTTACCGCCAAGTCGCCGAAACTTTGGTGGCCCGACTCCCCAACGCTTTACAACATAACCGTCACACTCGACAGCGGAGACACGGTACACAGTTACACCGGCTTTCGAACCATCTCCAAAGGTAAAGTTGAGAATGTCACACGACCACTCCTCAACGGCGAGTTTGTGTTCCAATTTGGAACTCTTGACCAAGGTTTCTGGCCCGACGGATTGTACACGCCACCGAACAGGGAGGCCATGGTCTCTGATTTGAAGCTCCTGAAGAAGTTTGGCTTCAACATGGTCCGCAAACATGTCAGTATGACCTTGTGAACTTAATCGCTCTTACTGACTTCTGAAGATCAAATACGAGCCTCATCTGTTTTACCAAGCATGCGATGAGCTTGGCCTGCTGGTCATCCAAGACATGCCCAGTCTGCCTGCAGATGGCAACCGCAAGCCTAATGACGCGGAGCAAGCCGAGTTCCAACGACAGTTCGAGATTCTTGTGAAACAACACAAGAGTTACACTTCAATCGTTACATGGGTATGAACATAGACCAGCCAGGATGTTTCGCTTGCTAACCGTGGCAGGTCATCTACAACGAGGGTTGGGGCCAGCGAGATGGGTCTCCTGAGAAGAGCTTGACTGAGCTGCTGCAGAAGCTTGACAAGTCGAGACTCATCAACTCGATCAGCGGATGGAACGACCACGGGTTTGGCGACTTCCATGTACGTAGATTCCGAGTCCTTGCCGAGGATTGAGCTGACTCTCTTAGGACAATCACAACTATGCTGCACCTCAATGCGGCACGCCATTCTACTCGCAACCCAAGACCCCATATGATCCTGAGCGCATCGGCATTGCAGGCGAGTACGGTGGTATCGGTCACAATGTCTCGATAGACCAGTAAGTTCACATCTCCGTGTTCAACTTCGCCACTAACTTCCCCTGCAGCCTTTGGAACGTCAAGCAAGCCATCGATAGCATCCCGGAGACATACGAAATCAACGAGAACCTCGACTCTTACAATTATCGATCCGGCGTCTTGTTCCGAGATATTCGCGAGCAGACTCAGCGTTTCGCTTGCAGTGGTGCCGTATATACCCAGACGAGCGATGTTGAAGGCGAAGTGAATGGTCTGATCACCTACGATCGTCGATTCGTGAGACCAGATGTTGAGAAATGGCAGAGTGAGATTGCCAGTGTATACAAAGCTGCAGCTTCTCGGGGCGGTCGTGAGTCTGATGGCAATGGGAAGAGAGCAGCTGGGTCATTGCTAGACTTGTAGTGTTTAAGTGACGACTGTTAGCTTTACGATCAAACAAACTACCACGTTGGATGAGATCTCCTTTTCATTGACCTTGTAACAACTGTTGTGAATGAGCACCGACGTACCATTCAATAGCAAACACTTTTTGTCAGCGATGCCAAGGTCTCATTGCATCGAATAAAGGCCAATCTCGATTAGTCAACAAAGTGGCGGCGATCCTTCTCGCCACCGGCTGCCTGCTGGGACACGTCACCTGCTTTCGAGCTTCACCTCCATCGAACCGCAGTGACCAGAGTAGAACCCGAACGTCACAAGCCAAGACTACGGACTATAGGTTTCGAAGATCCAACAATGTCATCAGACAATCACGACGAAAAGTCGACCGCTGGTAACGAAACCAAACGCGAGTTTCCCTTTGCCCATATCGCTGACTTGAATCCAGCGTCGAACCCAGACACCGAGGACGAATGGCAGATTGTCGACAAAGAAGACACTCAAAATGTTGGCGCAGGAAAGGATGAGAAGAAAGAAGCAATCCGGGAGAAAAGCTCTGAAGACTCTGAGAAGAGTGCGGCGGAGGAGAAGAGAGAATTAGCAAAGGCAAAATGGGAAGGCATGCAGCCGCAAAGGGGCGGCGTGTACCCCGACAGAGAGGTCAAGGTCCCAAGCTATCCTCAGTTCACTGGAAACTGGTAAACTAATCCCCAGTGGATTTCTCTGGACGAGATATAAGTCTATTCAAAAAGGTTCTTGGTCCATGTATGTGCGTTCCTAGTTGACCAGACTGGCGAAGATGGAGTGACCTGTTGTAAATTCTCCAAAGCCTTCCGAACCTTATCCTTATCTACCGGCTGGCCATCCCAATAATCGTGCATTGCACCGATCAGATACAGCTCATCACCTATCTCCGGCCAGTCTACCGAAGACTTGACGCCGCCAATTGGTTTGGTTGGTTGGACGGTTCGCTCATTCTTGTCACGAAATATGTGATATCGGGTTATGGCATCCCAGCTATGCCACCGCCAACGATTCTCCGATGTCGCTCGGAGTGGAAGAGGACTTTGCAATGCAGCAGACTCTTTTGTATCACTTAGAAGGAAGTCGACGAATCTCTCGAACTGGTCTGTTGTGAGTGGGAATAAAGTAAAGGGGCCTGCTCGTCGACTGGCATGGAGGTACAGCTCATTACACTACCTAAAGATTAGCACATGTCTGGCCAGCTTGTGGTCCGTCCTACCTCTGATTCTGATTCTCCACGGTCAAAGACAAAAACCCCACCGAATATCTTTGCCTCAGCCCAGTATCCAACGGTCTCGGCGACCCCGTTGGGATACCGCTCAACCGCGACATAGAACCTGTGGCAGAAAGCTGTCGGGTGTCGATACCCATCCCATTTGCCGGTATCGTGTGGTGAGTCTATCCACTTTTGATAGTCTAGATGTGTGTGGTAGAGGCCGTCTTGTTGGTACAACTGAACAGCGATCTGGTGAATGGCCACGGCCAACAGCTCAAACAGTCGCAAGTGAAAGTGTCGTGAATAGATAGTGGTCTCTTCAAAAGCGCGTAGTAACTGTGATGGAATATCAGGTGAGCTGCATGTGAGTACCGATCAAGAGGACTTACCTCTAGTTTGAATCTCAATCTTGTGGGAGGGTGGTCTGAACGCAGCTGGCGAGTTTTCTCAATCATTCCCGGGCACAGCTTTAAATGTTGAGTAGCAGGATGGCCGTCTTGTGGCCAGTGGACATCTTGATAAGAGTCAATTGTAGGAAGCCCATCAATAATCTCAGCGAAAGTCCTTTCCGCTACGTCTGTTTCCAATACTCTCGTTACAGCTTGCACGAATGCTTGGCGATGCCTTGTCCCCAGTGCATCAATTGTAGCCATGGTCGCTGTGTCGTTAGGCATTTTTGCTATAGATTGTTGGTAGGGCGAGGAGGTAGGTTATTTTGACAAGGTTGCCCCTAGATCCCATTGCGCGTTGCTGGGGATGTCAAAGATTGGGTGATGCGGAGGGAGAGCCCCAGCTTTAGCTGAACGCAGCGGACTTTATCCTGAGGCCAGCCAAAGAGTTAGGGACGAATGAGCGGCCACTTCAGGGGTGCAAGGATTTACATCAAATCATACGGCTCCAATTACTAATCATTCTTGGTCTAGATATCAACAACTCAACAGAAGGTGATCGAGTTCTCCTCGTTCTTAGAACCAAGCGCAGGGAGATGCAATAACCCAAATCTTTGTTCTGAGTCATAAAAAGATTTAGGCAGACGTGGTGTAGATTCCGCTAGTCCTCGACAAATTGCTTGTGCCAAAGTATGTGAAGTCAGAGATTTGTTTGTTTCCTGTGGCCAAGGGTGTGAGTGAGTGAGTGCTTGTGTTTGCATGACTGTCAACATGCACGAGACATTGAAACTCAATATTCACCTAGCTGCCATTATATGCCGATTTGACTCTGTATATCCTCAACAAAGGGCAGTGGTGCAGTGGTATCTCTCCTAAAACCTACAAACCTTCTAAACTCCGATCCTAAAATCCTAAAACTCTCTCCCTGCACCCTCCCTTTGTTTTTTGAGGTCATCGGTTCGAGTTCATGGTCCAAATCACTTTTCTCGGGTTTGGAGGCTGAATGTCTTTTGTAGCCAAAACCTTTGTTGACTTTTTCGCAGAGGTTCACTGAGCCAGAGTTGTGAAGATTGCTTTTTGACCGAACCGCGACTACATCTGCGGTGCAACCATGGTGTACATGTTGGATATGGAGCCAAAGGACATGTGTAGAAGGACGATCTTCCCAGGCTTGATACTGTGTCTTATTGCTGAATTCGGCTTTGTGTTTGGCACATGTGTATGAGAGATACGATTGGGGTATCGGTGTCGGGAAACCCATATGGGAATTCGGAATCGCGAGGGTGAGGCGTAGTCTAAAACTTCATTCGTTCAGCAAGAGAATCTAAGCACAGAGATGGCTTATGATCTCGAGTTGTTCTGGGAGAAAGTCATTGGCCCCATTCTTTATAGTAGGCATCTGCCTGCTCGCCCCTATTCATCTTTCTTGAATATATGCATCGGAAAGCCAACCCGTCAACAGATCATCGTGGATTGAGAACCGGAACCTGCGTAGCTGAATCTCTCCTGAATATGGGGTCGGTTGTATTGCTACAATGGGCAAAGGATCAAGCCGAATTTGTTAGTCAAGGGGGGAGATGCAAGGGGGGACTCTGCGTAAGTTGACGAGGAGTTGCTGATGGGGACCAAGTGAGCTTGCATAGATATTTTGAAGCAGATGATCCGTCAAGCTGTGGTAGAGTGAAGCCACAGGTTGTAATGAAGTGGTGAATACCTTGGCAGAGATGGTCGTAACACAATGAACATGTGCTATCGTGCGTGGCTGGATATTGGCTCGGAAACATGGTGGGAAACAACACTTTGCCGGCCAATGAGTAGTGCCGTATCCTTTTCTCCAAGGCCACGCTCATGACTGATTGCTCACCCTACTTAAGCCCGAATTGTTCAACACGTTCCCAGGGCAGGGTGAGACGAGGCTGGCCTCAGGGCAACACACATTCCGTTTGGCTTACCCGTTAAAGACTTGCTAACCCATAGGTACCCTCCCTTAGCTAGCCGATGATGTCTCCCCTGCCCGCTTTTTTTGAAGGTCCCAGATTCGAACGGGGCATGCACCGCGTGACAAAATAACGCGAACGTTTTTTCTTTTTGGAATTTGGCACTTCACAACTACGCGCTGCAGAGATCACACGATTGTTTGAAATAATACGTTCAATGACACTATTTAAGTATAATACAGTCTTTATAAATCATTACTCGTGATTCACAGTCTTGGGCTCAATGCCGTTGTGGGTAAGAGTTGGCTCATCTCTGTCCAGATCATACATGGCATCTTCTTGAGCATCATAGTGGCGGAAGATAGCATAGAAGATGCAGCCAGTGACGAAAGAAGAGATACCGACACCAGTGTAGAGCCACAAGAAGTTGGGGTCCTTGGCCTCGGAGACAAGTGCCTCGGCGATGGCAGATCCGAAAGCGTTGGTGAAAAGGTAGATGGACTGCACGAAGGACTTCATGCTGGGAGGGGCCTTGGTGTAGGCATACTCGAGACCAGTGACGGAGATGAAGATCTCGGAGATACCGATGAAGATGTAGGCGGGTGTCTGGATGGCGATGTGCACGTTGTTGGGAAGCTTGGTGTTACCGTCCTGACCAGCAGCACATTCACCAGGGTGCTCGTAACAAGGTCCAGCAGAGTAGATGATGTGCTGAACGATGGCAGCGTAGGCAAGGCAGAGAGCAGCGAGCCAGAAACCAATGGTGATTCGGGCAATGGGTCGAAGCTCAATACCAGCTCGGCGAAGGATGGGGTACAAGACCTTCTCGATGAGAGGAGTGAAAACCAAAATGGAGATGGGATCAAAGTTCTGCATCAGATCGTTGGGAACACCGTGGCCTTGCATCTGACCAGCTTGGGTGACGAAGTTGGTGGAGAACTGTCCGTAGCAAACCCAGAAGATGGGGTAGAAGATGAAGACCTTGCAGGCGCGGAGAGCACGCTTGAGCTCGTCGACGAAGTGGTCGTTCCAGGGGACAACCTTGGTCTTTCCGTTGGCCTCGCGCCACGAGGGCTTGGCGGCATCGGTATTGCGTGCAGCAATCATCATACCAAGAGCCTTGAAGGCATCAGTGATAACGGAGCCCTGAGGAGGGCGGTTGACAAAGGTCTTTCGGCGGAGGACCAGAGTGGCGATACCGACGTTGAACATGCAGAAACACATGAGGTAGGCGGTCCAGAAGCCCTTGTACTTCTCCATGAAGGGGGTAGCGAGCAGTGAGAGGGCACCAAGGTTGATGCACCAATAGAAGATCATGTAGATGCGCTGGTAGGTAATAGCAGGGTCGATGACAACGCGCTCGCCGTTCTTCTCAGTTCGGATAGCCATTCTGCGTCGCTGGTACTGATCGGCGATGAGAGGCGCAATGTTGGACTTGATACCACCAGTTCCGAGACCAATAACGATAATAGCAACGATGTATCCAGCCTTTCCAGCACCGTGTTCCATAGCAACAGGTAACGATGTTGTCCAGAGGATGATAAGACCAACCCAGTAGAAACCGCAGAAGACCAAGATGGTCCTGTACTTTCCGAGATACTGATCGGCGATGATGGCACCGAGAATGGGAGTCACGTAGCAGAACCATTGGAAGAAGAGGTTGAGACCAGTAGCAGCCTGGTGGCCCATTCCAAGGCCCTTGGCACCATCTGCACCCGTTGGGCTGTTGGAGATGTAGTTCTGGAAAAGACCCTGAGCACCATAGTAGGTGAATCGTTCCGTCAACTCGACAACAGCAATGAGGAAAGCTGAAGCAGGGAGGTTCTCTCCTACACGTCGAAGAGTCGCCTTCTCATGATCATTGGGCTCCTCGCCATCGGCAGTGGTACCGAACTCAGGATCAGAAGCATAGTGCTGCTTGTCGAGAGACTTCTTCTCGTCAATAGAAGGGGCGATATAACCGCCAGCGAGATCAGTCTTCTTCTCGGCGGGCACGCGCTCACCTAATTCCTCGTGGAGCCTGCATTGCATGAGATTAGCAAGGGTACGAAATAAGCTTGAATAGAGTTTGTGACATACTCGGCGGCCAAATCCTCGTGATTCTGGGCCATGTTGCAGACGAGACGACGTCGATGAGACTCGATGAGACGAAAGAGTTTTCACTGTCACGGATGCAACAAGGGACGAGGCGAGGTTCGATTGATGATGAAAGGGAGGAGAGGATGGGAGTAAACGAAGAGTAATAAAAATACCAAGATCTGGAGACGTTTAATAAATATTCTGTCATGGAAACACGGTCGACTCCATATTCTACGCCACGAGATGCCACACCTCGACCGAAGCCATGCCCGTTGCTGTAAAACATCCGACCGTCAGAGTAAGGAACCTTTGTAACGGCCCGGATATGGCTATGGAGCATCGAAGCAACGGGCAACTCGAGGTGGCCAATGGCCATGACCGTGTGGCGTGCTCCGAGTGCTTCTGCAAAATTTCGAGAAGCATGAGCCATGTCTAAAATGCCGAAGATCCGAGTCAACCCCTGTCTCGTACGAGCGACGGTGACACCTCGAGTGGAGGCTCCGGCCGTACAGTACAGTAGAGAAAAGCACCCCACAGAAACAGCCGAGTCTAGTGGCGCGAGGGAATTGTCCGGATTTGTGATCCATTTTCTGTCACTGTTAACGGTGACTGTCACTATCGCGATGTCGCTCTCCGGACACGGCGAATCCGCTTGTATGACTCTTTTATATGCTACACAATCACGCTACACTTGTCGATATCGCAAAGCCAAGAGATCAGCTTGTGTTGCACCGTGTGATATTGAAGGATCAACAGAACTTCACCTATCATTAAAGATCGGCATAACCTCGTATCAAGCTTACCACAACAGGCAAAGCCCAACTTCTTGCAAACACCCGCAGGCTAAATAAAAAAGTTCCGCGGCAACTTGTCTCCCAAGCGCGTGGTAACGTAACAATCGCAGTAGCCGTCCGCGACTAACGTTAAAGGGAGAGGGAGAATCAGAACCCTGAATCCACTCGCCACTGATAATACTGTAGCACGTACGTACGGACGGGCCAATCGACGAGACAAGACAAAGGGCGCGTGAGTCGGGAATGACGGCAGGCTATCTCAGGCACCGTCAGTAATCTTTACCCAACAGGAAGGTCATTACTCAATCGTTCAAGGCCTCCCCGCAAATCATCTGTGCAAGGTTTATCTCAGACAAGAAGCTCGTCCAAACAGCGCGCTTCAAATTGTCATATGACGTACAACCCTCAAGTAAGAACGTGAGCCCATTCCCTTTCAAGGAAACTCGACGTGGGAAATAGGGTTATCTAGAGCTATAATACCGTGATAATCTGCTAGCCAGCTTCTCGATACGGAATGATATGGCCTTTTGCGACATTGGCTATTGGCCTTGTTGTCGCAGGATTGGCTTCAAAAGTTCATCAATCATGATCAGTAAGCGACATGGTGCATCACATCACATCCCATCGCATCTTATCTCCGGTCATTCCCAAGGCCAAGCCGGCAGCAACCGCCATTTTCCCTTGGCGATTTCTTCCCTTTTTCGCCTCAGCTGATTCTCAATTGCCATCATGTCTCCCGATGGTGTTGCTATCGCCATCTCATCTTGTAACGTTGTCAAACTCCAGACGAGGACACCACTATTACCTAAAATCAAGAGATCGTCGCGACGCCGCTTATCTCCTAACCCCATTCTCCATTCCTGTCAACTGCACCCCATGTTTTCCTCATCTCCATCTCCATCTCCATCTCCATTTCTCAACGGAGGGAGGCTTGAGGCTAATGCATGGGGTAACGGTTCACTGTGTGTCAAGAAAATCAAGGAAGACGACCGATTGCAACCCCCCATGTCTAGTAAGCTTCGAGGCTGCATGAAGGCCAATCACGACCCTCGCCGTATTTCCGTGAACGCGTTGTTTTTTTGCTGGGGTTTCACGGGGTTCAGCTGGATGGTGGCGGGCTACGACAGGTTTGGTTGTTGAAGAGGGAGCCTCAAAAAGCCTTGAAAAACCGTAAAACTGTATCTGCTAACCGAGGTGCCGAGGTTGAAAAAGAATTTTAAGAATGAGATTATGGAGTGCGGGATCTAAAAACTCAAAATAGACGCGTCCGAGGTTGACGAAAATGGTCGCATTCAGGGTAGGTCGGGTTGATTGCAGATGATACCTCGCGCTGAGTACAGTCAGCAATGGCGATGCCTTGTTACGAGACCTCTAACTCAATTCAGGAGAAAATGGTTCTTGTTTGGTCGTTTTTAAATTATACTAGATATTTTACAGTAGTCTTACCGTTGTAGATGGCGTTTTGGCGTTCGCGACGGCTAATTCGCAACATCTGTTTAAACTTTACCGACGTCATGCTCGGAACTTATTGATCTCACTCGTAAATCACAAAAATTATAGAGCATTTCGTACACGGCACATTCCTGCAAGGTTTGAGAACGAGATACATTGAAATGACGATTAAAAATAGAGATATGAAGTTTTTAAATTCACTGCAAGACACCAGTTCAATTAAGACAAGTTCAATACGTCTTTCAGCACACGCAACGCCCCAAAGAGCTCATTGTCGTGATGTCGCCTTGCCACCACCTGCAAATTAACAGGCGCACCCCCAAAATCACCCTCCTCCCACAAATCTCTAGCATGTCGACAAGCATCGCTTAGCGGAACATAGCCCGTGTCATAAACTTCCCCAGATTCAGCCCTAATTGGCGTGGGAATAACCGCTCCCGGGTAGTCGACGAGGTTGTAGAGCGAGGTGTACGTCCAGTAGAAGGCCGTGTCATGCGCACACGCTGGGCCTACGAACGACGGCCCGATAATGACATCCACATCTTGCTCACTCCAGCTTTTGGCAAAAGCAAGCCGGAAATCGTCTCGCTCTTTGTGGACGGCTGTAAGATCTACGGCGGTGTGCATGCCCAGGGGCTCTGCGTCTCTGTAGATCCATTCTGTAAGAGGGTGAAGAGGTTCTCCGGATGAGATTATGCCCTTTTTGGTGAGATGCCCGCCGTCGGGCCAGTATAGTCTTCGGACTAGTTTCCATGCTTCTTCTGCGCCGAAGACCTTGAACTCTTTCATTTCGATGAGATTGGCAAACTTGCTGTCGGACAGAAGGCTTCTGGCCCATGAAATTGCCCTCTTCACTGGCGGTTGAGGTTCGATGAAGCCATCGTTGCTGATAATTCCGACCTTGAGCCGCCGACTGAACTGTGTTTCAAGACCAGTCCATGGAATCGGAACGACGTTGGGATCCGAAAGATAAGGCTTCGAAGAAAGAACACATTTCATGAAAAGGTCCATGTCTCTCAAGGAGCGACACATAGGTCCCGTCGACAGAGGGATGTTCAGCACGGCTGGAGGCGGAGCGCCTTTGATGTACCCCCTTGTCGGCAAGACATTTGATGTGGTTTTAAAGCCATAGATACCACAAAAGGCAGACGGGCCACGAATGCTCCCCCCAATGTCAGTCCCGATCCCCAAGATTGAGCCTTTCATTGCAATCAACGCAGATTCGCCTCCTGTCGAACCGCCAGCAGACAGATTAATGTTGAAAGGGTTCAGGACTCTTCCCCAGTGGGAGTCACTTTCAAGATGCATCAGCGACTGAGGCTGGTTCGTTTTGCAGTAAATAATTGCACCTTGGGCATGCAGGATCGACACGATGTCCGCATCTTGGTCATCGTCACTGATACTGATGAAACAGCCCTGAGAGGAAGAGGTTCCGGCAACTTGGATGTGATCTTTTATGCTTATTGGCAAGCCATGCAAGGGACCGATAGGCTTCCCATGAGCCTCAAGATATGCATCGAGCTTTTGAGCTTGTTCAATGGCCTCGCCCATGAACCATTGTGTCAGGCAGCATGTGAGCTGATGCGCAATGATGGAACGCTTGCAGAATGCCCGTGCAACTGCTACTGCAGTGTGCTTGCGACTTGCAATTGCTTCAACAAGGCTGACAGCATCATAATTCTCAGTGATAATGAGCTCCTCCGGCGATAAAATGCCACAGGTTGTTGGGATCGAGGTGACATCTGTTGGGGGGCTCTGTATAACTTCCAAAGGCAGCTGCAGCTCCGCCGGAACTTTTGCTGCAAATGCTTCAAGCAACACAGCCCTCTTCTCCTCGAACTCGGGAGTGCCGAGAGCCATGGGCTTCACCTGTACGACCGGAAGCCCTGGAAGCATACCTGTGGCCAAGGGCCTAGATTGGAGGGACTTCAAGCTATGGGTGGCGACACTGGAGGAGTCTTTGGAAGACCCTGAAGGGGGGATTGAAGAAGAAGAGGCAAAATTCATGGTCGAAGGACGTGTTTGCGTGACAGAAAATTTGCCAGGAAAGCATGGCGAGAAGGACAATGAGGAGATGGTGCAGTTGTGATCATCCAGCTGATATATGTCAAGTCTTGGCCTGGGAGTTCTCGAACCTTGGACTCCTTGGTTTCTACTCGATGCCCTAACTCCAGCTGTTTACACTGCTGATTGACCAGCAAAAGAAAAGCTCGGACCATGGATTAAAACAAACTACAGTCGACAGCTGTCTCGCAGGCTTGTCGTTGGCTCACGATACCCTCCACTTCTGACCTCCCAAACAACACAATCCGACACAAACATCCTCAAAATTTCCCATTGTTAACATCCAACTGTTCCAAACCGATCATCCTTGGCTTCAAGAAGCTTCAGGTGACCAGTTGGAGTAATCTACGAGTCGCCCACCAACATGTCCCAAGGACCCTTCGCTTCGTGGAACAATCCTTAGCGGCGTTTCCATTGTTCTTCTAGCTTCGACCACCAACAACAACACCAGCGACCATGTCGGGCTTGATATACGTACCGGGCCCTGAACGCCGTGTCGCACCGCTGTTGTTGCTTATTCCCCCGGACTCTTCTGGTAACATTGATACTGGGGCTTTGTTTATAAAACGTCGCCCAGAGCCACGTCCGTTAGTACCCGAATTGAACAAGTCATACTGGCCTCCCCTTCGTCCAACTTCTTTTGATACACTTCGATTGCCTTCGCCAACATTCAACATGGTAAACGTGGTGGGAGAAAACACCATTCCGGGGACTATCTATCTTGTTGACCTCAATCGCAACCTGCGTGTTCGTCATGCAGGTGGTGGTGATGGCGACATCGTCCTTGACCCTGCCCCAAGTGACGACCCAGAGGATCCCCTCAATTGGACTCCTCGTCGCAAACTTCTTGCCTTGATCTGTCAGAACCTGTGAGTCTATCTCGTCTATGTGCGTGTCTTTTGCTGACTTGGAAAGGTATACCTGGTTCACTGGCATGTCCGTTGCCACTGTTTACTCGGTCCTTGTCCCGCTATCGCAGCAGTCCAAGGTTTCAATCAAGACGCTCAATGAAGGTACAGGTTACATGTATCTTCTGTTGGGTTGGGGTTTGTTGTTTTGGCAACCCTTCTCGTTGCGATATGGCAAGCGTTTGACCTACCTCTTATCTGTCCTTGGAGCCATCGTAAGTCAATCTCAATGCGTAACTACGAGCAATGGCTAACAAATATTGCCAGGGAACAAGCGTTTGGAGGTAATGCTTCGTAGTGATGCGATACTCGTGTGTGACTTGACTGACTGGTGGCAGCGCATACGTTTCAAGTAACGGAGAATGGATCGCCAAATGCATCATCCAAGGCTTCTTCATCGCGCCAATTGAAGCCCTGCCTGAGATCTCGATCACTGACATCGTAAGTACTGACTCGAGGCATCATTAAAAGCGCGCCACTGACTCTGTCTAGTACTTCACTCATCAACGTGGAACATACATGGGCATCTACGCCCTCGCCCTAGCCGGCAGCAACTACTTCGCGCCCGTCATCTGTGGCTTCATTGCCGAGTATCAAGGCTGGCAATGGGTGTTCTACTGGCCTGCAATCTTCCTCTCATTTGTCTTCGTGTTTCTCTTCTTCTTCATGGAAGAAACCAATTACAATCGTGCCGCTCGACATGGCGACCATGTACCATACGATCCATCCCGACTGATCGTTGAGAACAACGGCAAGGAGGAAGAAAAGGCTGCTGACGCTGGGAAATCTGAGGTCAAAGAGGCTGATGAGGCGAACGTCCAATTTGCCAAACCGAGAACGTTCTTACAGAAGATGTCGCTTTGGCAGCCTACACCCAGCCAGAGTATGGCTCGTCATGCTGGACGCTCGCTTCAGTACCTCGGCTGGCCTGTCATCTTTTTCGCTGGCTTCTCGTACGGCTCGTACCTAATCTGGTTCAACGTCCTCAATGCGACAGCATCCATCATCCTGTCAGGCCCCGGGTATGGCTTCAAGCCGTCCATGGTGGGACTGAGCTACCTCTCCTGCTGTCTGGGTACCATTATCGCATTCATTCTCGCGGGACGATTGAGCGACTGGCTTACCATCAAACTTGCGCGGCGCAACAATGGCATCATGGAAGCTGAGCACCGTTTGTGGCCGCTGGCGATTTGTGTCCTTGGCGTTCCAGCGTCCTTGATCCTTTGGGGCGTTGGCGCACAGCACGGCGTTCACTGGTTCGGCCTCATTTTCGCCATGTGCACCTTGTCTGTGACGAGTGTTATGGGACTTATCATCAGTATCAATTATCTGATTGATAGCTACTATGAACTCAGCGGTGATGCGATGGTCACGATTATTTTGGTTCGCAACACGATGTCTTTTGCCATTGGTTATGGGTAAGTTTCCGTCCGCCGATGAGATGAGATCAGCAGCAGCCACTAACAGCCAACAGCGTCACGCCTTGGATCACCAACATGGGCTATCAAAATTGCTTCATCTCAGCTGCGTTTATCGCTTTGGCCGCTTGTTCCGCTTGCTTCTTCATGATAAAGTTTGGAAATTTGCTTCGACAGCGAAGCGCTCCCCGGTACAAAGAATTGGTCGATGACGACAAGAGGGTCGCTGGGATTGCTACATGATGGAAGGTTTGGCAATGCGCACAATTGAACAACGAGGATTGAATTGGCCGTATATACGATTAGTCAATTATGTGTAATTAGTTTTGTCGTGAATAATGATTCGTATAATCTAGTTTCCCATGTCCACTTCCCATACCCGCTAAGCAATCTTGATGTCAATCAAACAGATGCGTCCATTTAAACCATGGCGGCGAGAGCCAGGATAGCAGCAGCAAGAGCTCCAACGCTGGCTTTGGTCCTAGCACCGATATTACCGGAGTCGCCAGTTTCGCTCGCTGAAGCACCTGTCGCCGTGGAAGTTTTGTCACCGCTGCCGCCCTTTCCACCGCTTCCACTTCCACTTCCACCACTGCCCGAGCCTCCAGAGCCAGCGCTTGACTTGACGCCACTCTCGTTTCCAACACGCACGTTGTTCACGGTTAGAGGTGATGGCTTGTCGCCACACTTCTGCGTGACCTGAACCTCGGGCTTATCCGAAGACTGGATGCCGCTACTGGTGACGTCCTGGAACTGGCCATTGTTGGTGTACAGCGGTTCCTCGTAGACGTTCTGCCCGTCAGCCTGGATCTGCAGTGTACAATCGGTCTTATCGGCTCGTCGTCGGAGTTTCGCGCTGCTGGGCTCGCCAACGAGGATGGATGCGACAATGTAGATGAGCTCGTCCGTGTTCAATTCATCGTCGCTGTCGACGGCGACGCGGAAGGTTGCTTGACCGTTGGCGGGGGCGCTCAATTTACTGGGCAAGGTTAGTGGAGTTAGTGGACATGGAAGCTTTGGGGACTTACATGGCGTCCTTGCCATCAACCTTGACGAGTTCAGCGTTTTCACCAATTGTTGCGTTCTTGAGATCGACTTCGACTACGGTGCCTGTGCTTGTGGGAGCAGAGCTGGATGTAGCTGTCGCAGTGGCTGTGTCGGTCGAGTCATCGTCGTCGGTCTCGGACGCTGTAGCTGTCGCGTCGGCATCCGTGGCAGTAGCTTCAATCACGGTTAGCCTGCGTGTCTGCAAAGAGTATCTGCTTTCGTCTCACCATCTGCTGTCGCTGTACCTTCAACTGTTGAGGCATCCTCATCATCATCATCGCTCGCCGTCGCGGTGGGTTGCACGTCGCCCGAAGCTTGAGAAGCTTCGTTTGATGGCTCAACAGCTGTTGGCTCTGGGCCATTTGTGGCAGATGGGACGCTATCTGCATCTGTCGGCTGTGCGTCTCCATCATCGGCAGCATCTGAGGGTTGGTCTTGAGCAGGATTTGAGGGTTCAGCAGCAGGCGCTGATGGTTCTGGTTGAGCGATGGCTGAAGGCTCTGCGTCTTGATCGGGAATGACTGTTTGAGCCAGGCCGTTGACTGCCAAAAGGCCAAGGATGAGGCTGCCAGGGAAGCGCATGTCGGCGGATATTTGCGGGTGTAACCTTTGCGTCCGTGTCGTGTTCAAGGTATCTTCAACTTGAACTTTTTGCAAATAATCAGGTAGTATCGCGAGAGATCTGCAGAAAATGAAGATTTCAGCTCGAGCTGAAAGAAGCTTGTTTATTATACCTGAGCTAAGCTCCCTCCCTTGATTTTTGAACCTTGCTGCTGGTTCAGGTGGTGGCACTGTCGTGGCTTTGCTGGTCCAGACTTGAGGAGCCCTGCAGCTGAGCTGTTAGGCCAGCCACTCAGGCGCTAGCTTTACCCTCTGGGGGCTGTGTTTAGCGCTAGAAACAAACTGTCGTGTACAGAAATAGCTTCACATTTTGTCAGTGCACCACGGGAGACCCGACGTGTCTCCAGCTCTATACGAGAGGTGTCAGCAATATAACCAGTCGCCATTCCACTTAAACTTCACGATTGACTCTTGAGTATTTATTATTGTTTGTGCTTGCAGGTTAAGCTTAAATGTTTCATTCTGGACTACCGAAATTATGCCTTGTTTAATGTTGAGAATAGCTTCAATAGTTTACGCCACAAGAGGCCGCCACGACACCAGCTGAAGGGCTAAGCATGTTAGTTAGTCATGGCACATTCCGTTCTTATTTCAGCCTTGACAGCCAATGCATGTCACTGATCGAAAATTGTCGATTGCGGCTGAGCAGTCATGCCTTTTTGTTGCCCAGTCAAGATTGTTATCCCATTCAATTGGGATTCAAACGGGACAAGCCACATATATTTCGGTATCTTCCGACAAAATGGCAATTATATTTTCCGATGGCAAAGCAACACCTTTCCTGGTTACTCCCCTGGAGACGGCCTTGGGGGACCTGGATTTGGGTTGACGGCTCAAGATACGTCTTCAGACGATGCTTCTTTCAACCCAAGATCGTGGTCCGACATGACTTGGGGCGGGCACCGCGGCCTCTTCTTCGCCTCCTCCAGGATTCTCCTCGTCTCATCCCTCTTCGACTCAATAAACTTCCTCTGTTCTTTCCGTCTGAACGAGAGGCGGAGGCAACAAACCCTTGTCGGGATGATACCACTGCTCTTTAGGCGTGTTTCTGCCATCGACACCACGAAAATCGATCTCATTCTCAGGACGGAAAGGCAGACGGTCAAGAAGCGCCTTGATCAAATGAGGCGATAGAGGGACTGCATCGTGAACATCGCGGTCGGGGCCGAGAGAGCGCAAAATGCCATCTTTGCCGACGGAGAAGACCCCATTGTAGGAGGGATGGTGCTCCAATTTTCTCCAAATCTCGCTAAAAGCTCGGCTTGGTGTTTGCTGATGGCTGCGCATTGAGCTCTGCGGCTAGTGTCAGAGTCCTGGGCTTGTACTTGGGCATCGCACTGAGTTGAAGACATATTGCAAGTGCAGATTTTTCCGAGCCTAGGTATTTAATGAAAGACGTTTGAGAAAATTCGTTGTGAACAAGAGGCTGCTTTAAATATTGCAATCCGTTTTGCTGGGTCAGCTTCTGTGTATGATGGTTGTCGAATCATGCACCCCCTTTCAACTTACTTCCTCCAGAGGTGACGACCTTGGTGCCCTCATCAGTAGCAGGGGTTTTGTCCTTCTCTGGGTCAGATACATGGGTATGAACAGGGGTGTTAGGCCCGCGAACAAATCATATCGATGCCAGGGCAAGTCAGCATGAAGATGCTGTCCGTCGTCTCGAATTCCAGAGTACCTATCGCAGCTACCGTTCTTGAAGTTCGCATTACTTATATGTGAGTGATGTACAACTTTTGAGGGTATTGATTGTCATCGGGAAGCTGCTCTGGAGTGTAAAAATGATAACAGGAAGTCAAAAAAATGGCTGATTTCCAGTTCATAAATAAACCCTGGATAACGAAGTAAATGGTCTGACTCGTATATACATCTGGGAAGCCAAGATGTATAAAAACGAAAAAGTAGCGTAGTGTTCGATGGACGAGGTCATACCATCACAAAAGGATCATGGGCAATGAGTCAAGGCATGAAACAAGATATAGCAGATTCAACAAAACCGCGGAACAAGTAAGGGAGAAGTAACAATGCATTTAAAGACAAAAGCTGGCTCGCATAGCATTACTGTTATTTTGGAGGTTATCTCTGACCCTCGGCAAAGTATAAGCCGTCCTAGTTGCATACTGGAGCACCATTGGGCTTGGCAACACTGTTGCTTGGATTCGTCTGGCTGCAACCATTCGCAAAACCCAAAGCAGTATCGTCCACAGCCGCATTGTAAGCAGCTCCGCAGTTGGGGTCACTGTCGAGGTTATCATTAACTCTCTGCTCCTTCAAAAGAAAGCTTACCTGGCACCTCCGGAAGCAGAGTTGAAGTATGAGCAGATATCGTGAGAGAAGCAATCTTGTGTATAGACGTTACCAACAGCAGTGCCGCTGCATCCGGCTCCGCATCTTCCGTTACAAGAGTAACTTTTCGAATCAGCGTTGTGTTCTCGAAGATTAGGATAGCTGCAAAACTCACTCTCCTGATCCGGAAGGATTGGCGCCGTAGTTGCTACCAACAACACCCGTAAAAGTACATTTCTTGCCAGCACTATTGGTCCATGAGGCAGTGGCTGTTTGGCCAACTTTGAGACATGTAATGGCTCGTTTCTCCAAAGTTGGCGAGGCGATGGAGAGGCTGGCAAGAACCAAGACAATAAGAGAACCGAGCATGGTGGGCAGATGATTGAGAATAAGATACTATACCGAATGCTTTACTTGCTAATTACTATCTCGAGAATACTTATTTTATACAAAATTATAGTCACATCGCTCATTTTGGTAGTATATTCTGTCATCGGAGCTGTATCTTGTTCTGGAAAGTAGCGGAGATAATTTCGGAGAATCGCTTGTTGGCCATTGGTTCGAAATGCGAACGTGACTACGATCGTCCTAAACAGAGCTCTGCTTAAGCTTTTACAAGCCTGTACCAAGTACTCAAAGCCGTCCATAGAATAATAGTAGCTATGCGTCCCGGAGAAAAGTTCGGCACGACCATCACGAGTGTATGCCCAACCCCTCGATATTTCGGATAGAGCTTGTCCGTAACCATAAAGGGATTACCTCGGAGAACTGGAACTCAGGCTTTCCTTGTTACTTGGCCACCAGCGGTGAGATGTTCTGGGACATTGTGTACCAAGCCATTCGCTGAATTTCTTGATATACTATCAAGACATGGCTGAGACACGGCATCAACTCGACATGTACGCCTAGACCCCTCACCTATGACGTCTGTGATTCTGGGAAACCCAGATTGTGAGACACGGGGATCACGAACAAACACCAATTGGCGCATCCCATTCGGAACCTGGCTATTGCCCCAATAGATATCCAACATCTCAAATATGGAGATCATTGTGAGACGAGCCTAAAGCTCAATAATCTTATGGAGCAGGAACTCCAGATCTCCAAGAAAATATCGAGCCTAGTTCAGCTGAATCCATATTGGATTTACGTTCAGTATTCGTATCGAGTGCTCTTCTTATTCCTAGATACCTTGACAGAATCATCACTGGAATGATCATCTTTGCTTCCTGCGGGAAGACCCGCATCCTTGCCGTGCCGGCTCGATTTCATCCAATACGTGATCTGGCGGGGAGCCGGAGTGTCTTTGACTCTGAAGCTGAACTGAGATCTGTCTTAGAAAATTGGTCGATCAATCAGCCTTTGGCAGATCATGGCCAATCACAGCAAAGAGGTTGTTGAGCTGTGATTTTCAGCAAGGAAGTCCTGCATTTGCGAAGCAAGGGTGATGCCTGAGAGGGGGCAGAGATGAATCAGATCTTAGACTGAGGTTGCGGCTGAGGGGCTTGCTATCAGGCCAACTGCGATGCTTCCATATGGCAACGAAGAACATTGCTATTGAATCAGCACGGCACGTTAAGTCAGCAGTGCTGTTATGCAATTCCATAACTCGTCTTTGTCATACGAAAATTGACGCATAGGTTCAAGAACTCGGAATCTTCATGGGTTCTGCCGATGGAATGGCGGGAGGTCGGCAACGAACCAACACCTCCTCAATGTTTCATCTGAGCCAACAGTCTTACGACCCCTCACTTGAATCATGCATTACTTATGGTTTGAGTTTCATTGATAGCAGTCTTGCCCGTAGATCTTGACGCTTCAATGTATATCATTCAAGACATTCTTTCATGGCATGTAGATCCTCCGAGAATGATCGGACCTAAAGATATCCTAGGAGAGGCTGGTGGGAGCAATGCAGAGAACTCGGCATGTGACGAAACTTGGAAGTACTATAAATATCACATCATATCCCCAGTTACTCGGAATCACCATCTCTCACCTCAACTTTCAGTCTACTCAATTACTACAACTCCACTACTACCCAACATGTCTATCCCCGGAAGATTTATGATCATTGTTGACGGAAAGCCCGTCGCCAATCCTCGAGACAACGGCGAGCCCATGATCCAAGCTCAGCCCGGCGACCCTGCTGCCATCTTTGAGCTTCGAGACGGTCGTCTATTCTCTGGCGAGTGGGCTCTGGGCCGTCTCAACTTTGAGGATCGATCCATGATGCCCAAGCGCGTCTTATGGCGTAAGAGAGAGGAGGTCGAGGAGCTCCAGCCCGTTCAGGTCGAGGAGTATGGTGGTCCCCCCGAGCTCAAGTTCTCAGGTATGCTTTAGCACATGGTGACCTTGACGGTTTTGATATTGACAACAAGTAATAGGTGCTGGTCTGGCATTCATCCAGGACAAGCTTTATGCACCTATCATTGAAGGTATATCTCTCTTCCTACTGTCTTCATGAAATTCGAGGACTGACACGATTTTTCCAGGCGAGAACCAGCCTATGCAGATTCGTCCCCTGCCCTTCTAAGTAGTGTTGATTGACAGATGGTCGATGGAGGCGTCATCGGAGACTCGTTTTCGAGAAACATGTCTTTGAAATTCATAGCTTCAGCACCAACTCAATACTCAAGTTAAAATTCCATAACTGTGCTCCGTCCTTCACTCTCGTTACACCAACTATCCAAAACGTGAAAGCCAACTCTTGACCTCTCCCAAGGCTCTTCTCATATGTTCCCCGGGGCCTCTATGGGGCTCTTAGGTCATAGTCAGTTCCGCACACATGCTCACTGGCGTGTTCAACAACCCTGATGCGTCGATCAATGGGCAAGCGTATGAACCACGATGCAGGCTGTGAATGTCACATACGACCATACCTATAGGAAAATACGGGATCCCGTCCGCTCTCCCATCGTCAAGCCTGTAAGGGGCGGATTAGTAGTTGGGTCGGTGACGACCAGCGAATCCCCGCTGTTGTATGTATTTTTTGGAGTTTTAAATCGTGATGGTGGATATGCTTTTGCTTCATTCGTGATGGTGCAAGTGTCTTGCGTTGACATCTTGGGACTAACCCGGCAAGGGGGAAGCGCTAACCTTAAATGGGATGGATCACTACAGTCAGTACAGAACAGAAAACGCGGTTCTGTCGCTGTCGTCATTTTGGTAATTGCTCGCAACCTCATCAGGTTCTGTCTCCTCCCGCAATTGAGTCAAATTAGCACCAATCCAACTCAAGCCCGCATCTTGAGCGCCATGGCATCCGTATCTGCCCAGCCGACAGCTACTGCGGCTCTCTATCCTTCCATTGAGACACAGTCCAACGCGTCAACAACCCCTGGACCAAGTCGTACATCTCAATCAGCACCAAGTTCTGTGGCACCAGCGGCCATCCCGGGAGCTGATTTCCAAGTTCCAACGTGGCTTCAACACCATATGAGATTATGGAAGATTCCGCCAACCCCTGTCCGGGCTCATGCATGGGTCCTTGAGGCTTTCGATCACTTCAATTCCAAGAGCGCCCTACCAGAGCATTTCCACGGTATCCGTCCCCAGCTTCATCGAGCATGGCTGAGAGAGAACAAGAAAAACGCCAAGCCAACCGTCACCAAGAAAAGAAAATCAGATGGAACCCCCATCCAGCCTGCATCCAAGAAAACGAAGGGATCAACCACAGTCAAGTCAGAGAACCAGGACGTTGCAATGCCACCTCCAAAGCCCTTGGGAAATCTGAAAGGAAAGTACGCCATCGAAACATTCTACCGCTGCTGCGATGACGAGTCTCAACGGGACCACGATCAGTTTTGCAGTATAGTCCTCACCCCAGGAGACGGTGGGACGCTGCGAGGCTATCTGACTTTGGGCCGAATGAAGTACACTGCACTCATGCTTTTCGATAAATGTCCAACAGACGCTTCCACCGGCAAAGTGCCATTCAGATGGCGCGGCAAAAGGGTGTCCAACAACTTCAAAGTGTGGCGAGGTGATAAAAACTATGGCTGGGCGAAGTTTCTTGGAGATGGCAAGATCGAAGTTTATTTTGATAAGCTGAAACTGGAGCTCGTAGCACAGAAGACTCGGGGTCTTGGTGAACAGCGCAAGCATAGCGCGTCATGGTTTTGGGACGACTGGCATGAGTTGGATGAGGAAGGTCTAGACTTGCTTGATACCGATAGATGGACATCACCTGAATGGTGGTAGTCGCAGTTATCTATCTGTGGGAGTAGCTTGGCTTCCTTGGTTAGTCGTCGCTCGTTCTTTTAGCCGGTCTTACATCTTTGCATCGATCTAGAATGCAAATTGCAAAGGTTGAAGAAATCTATTCCAGCACGTTCTGTCAAGAGGACCAGGGGTTAGAGTCTCATGTTCCGGATGATTGATGATGTCTGCGACCCAGAAGTATCAGACCACGGACATTGTTTTCAACAAGTGGTTCGGCCGAGACTGCGGAGTCAGCTTGCCAGCCACTTGCGGGATATACACATATAGCCTATATTGAGAAGCTATTTGCCTATAATTGAGTACAATCTTCAAACTTCGCCGTTGTTGGTCTCTGTCAATTATTTTGAAATCTGATTCCATTATCATGACTGGTTTGAAATATGATCCTGAATACCTCAAAGCTCTGGGACCCGTTACCAAGGGACCCAAGCCCGAACCATCCAGATCTGTTTTTGAGATTAGGAAGAGTACTGAAGAAGTCATCCGGCGAGTCGTCACGAATTCTCCATACCCCGATGGCGTGAAGGAGACCGTGTTCAAAGTCAAAAGTTATGATGGGGTCGAGGTTGAAGTCACCCGCTTCGCCTCTGAGGAGACATTGTCTTCGGACAAGCCCACGCCCGCTGTGATGTACTTTCACGGCGGTGGCTATGTCTCTTGTTACGTGCAGCTGTTTGCGCCTCAAATCGCCCGTTTCGCCAACGATTCAAAGCTGCCATACTTCGCGGTATCTTACCGGAGGGCGCCGGAGCATCCTGCTCCTGCTGGCGTTGAAGACGGGTACGCAGCTCTTCAATTTGTGTCGAAGTCTCCCGTAGAGCTCAACATCGATCCTACGAAGATCGCTCTGCACGGTGACAGCGCTGGTGGAGGACTCGCCGCTGGTCTTGCTTTGATGGCGAGAGATCGACACCTTGATCCTCCAGTTGCGAAGCAACTGCTCGTCTACCCGATGCTCGATGACAGAAATCATGTTGAGAAAGACGATCCGATCCTTGACCTCATGGTCTGGAAGCCTGATGGAGCGAAACTTGCATGGGACGTGTACGCCTCTGAGGTTCGAGAGAAGAATGATCCGCAAGCTCTATCTTACGCGATTCCAGCACGGGCTGCAACGCTGCGAGGTCTGCCTTCCACGTATATCGACGTGGGATGTCTCGATCTGTTTAGGGATGAGAATCTGGAGTATGCAAGGAGATTGGCTAGCGAGCATGTTGAAGTCGAGTTTCATCTTTGGCCGGGGCTGCCACACGGATTTGATGGGATGAGGGATATCAGCTGGTTTGCGAGGTGCCAGGAGAGTCGTATAAGTGCACTGAGAAGGATGTGACAGTCAGTTGATGGAACATTGATGAAGAGCATAAGTCCAATACCTAGCCATGTAGTACAACGGTAGCATCCTCGGGATCTCAATAGCCACGCCTGGGTGTATAGAATTGTTCCGTCCCTGACGTTACTCTGTGTACCTGCAGCTACCTTCATACGGCGATGCTCTGTTGCAACACAACGTGTCAGTCGATTAAGCTTAGATCCTGCTGATAGATTATCTTGACAGAGGATCCTTACATCGTAAAGCGCATTGTCGATCATGATCCCTTCTGGACGCATAGGACAATGACCGTTTTGACCATCACAGCTACAGCTGGCCAGTTCAGCAACGAGCTCCGAGGTAGCCAAGAAAGCCGTTGAGAAAATTTCGTGCACTTGGCGGTTGTCCCCCAGGCTTTCCAGCATCGAAAGACGCCATCACATGGAATAACGGCAATTCGGGTTCTGAGTTGGTTGACCAGTCAAGGTATGAGACGATCGCATTGGTCGGGAAGAAGGCGTTGACCAACAGGGCTAATAGGCCCGATGCACGTAAAATAACACTTCAAGTGCCAGAGCCGCGTCAATAGAAATGCGGGTGAATGTGGAGAAAACATGGAGTAAATGTCATCAGACGGAATAAACTCTGGTCCAAGAATTGACATTGCAACGCTACCGTTCCATGGCAAAATTCCCATTGACGCGTTTTATTCTCCGGCTGATCCATCCATCGTACCCCTCACTGAGTTCAATTCATCGGTGAAGAGCACCACCGAACCCCCAGACTTTTTTGATCGACACGATTCGGGAGTGAGAGCCGTGGGGGAGCTATGTCATGTCATGCAATGCGGGTCATTTGAGGCCGAGATGACTTTTTTTTGGTGGCATTGGATGCGCGTATATAAGTTCTGGGTGATGCTGTGCACGCGAGCTTGAGGTTGATCGGCATAGCAAGTCACGATGAAGTTGCTTTCGCTTTCAACTGTCGGGCTGCTTGCCTTGGCTGGTTTGTCGATTGGACAAGAGACAAAGGATGTTCCAATTCAAGACAATGGACTCACAAACATTGTTGAATGGTGATTCACTCGATTGCCGCCTTTGAGACCTCCAGCTAACAAACAACCCAGGGACGACCATAGTTACCTTATCAATGGCGAGAGGATCTTTGTCTTCTCGGGTGAATTCCATTACTGGCGTCTGCCTGTGTACGATTCATCCCCTCTGCCACTCAAGCGCGAATCTAACAATTGTCAGCCCTGAACTCTGGCGTGACTTGCTGGAAAAGATCAAAGCCGCTGGCTTCACAGCCTTCAGCATCTACAACAGCTGGGGCTTTCACGAAGCGACCCCAGGCGTCCTCGACTTCGAAAATGGCGCCCACGATTTCGTGTCCATCATGACCCTTGCCAAAGAGCTCGGCCTCTACCTCCTGATCCGTCCTGGTCCCTACGTCAATGCCGAGGCTAACGCCGGAGGGTTTCCTCTGTGGGTCACGACCGGAGAGTACGGCAAGCTTCGAAACGATGATCCCAGATACACTAAGGCTTGGTCTAAGTATTGGACTGAGATTTCCAAGATCATTGAGCCGCATCTCATTACCAACGGCGGCAATGTTGCCATGTTCCAGGTATGGTTGTAGCGTTGATGATGGTGGCGGAAGCTGACGAGTGCAGATTGAGAACGAGTTGGGCGGCCAGTGGAAGAATGACGACAAGAGAATCTTGAACGAGCCTACCGCCAACTACATGCAACTTCTCAAGGAGTCCGCCAGAAAGGCCGGTATCGATGTTCCTGTGTTCCATAACGCGCCCAACACTGTGAGTTCTACCTCTCCAAAATGCCCAGAAGATAGAGGACTAACAGATCTGCAGCGCACATTTTCTTGGTCCAACGACTTCGAGCGCAACGCAACCGGCAACGTCGATGTCACTGGTGTTGACAGCTACCCCTCCTGCTGGAGCTGCAACCTCGACGAGTGCACCGGCACCAACGGCGAATATGTCCCCTACAACATCCAAGACTATGTCACATACTTCAACAAGCAATCTCCCCGTCAACCTCACTTCCTACCCGAGTTCCAGGGCGGTTCTTACAACCCTTGGGGCGGTCCAGAGGGTGGTTGCCCTGGCGATATCGGCCCTGACTTTGCCAACATCTTCTACCGTGACTTGCTCGCACAGCAAGCCACCGCCATTTCTCTGTACATGATGTACGGTGGAACCAACTGGGGTTGGTTTGCTTGTCCTGTTGTTGCGACTAGCTACGATTACTCCTCGCCAATCTCTGAGAACCGTGCTATCTGGGATAAGTACTACGAGACCAAGTCGCTGACTCTCTTCACGCGGGTTGCGCACGATCTTACCAAAACCGTCCGGGTCACCAACAGCACTTCTCTCTCCACGAACGACGCCATCTTGATCTCCGAGCTTCGACATGAGGAGAATGATGCTGCTTTCTACGTTGCCCGACACGATCACTCACCTTCCGGTACCAAAGAGACGTTCAAGGTTCATGTTAAGACCTCCGAGGGCAAGCGTACGTTTCGATATTCTTCCTTAAGCCGCATATACTAACAGCTTTTAGTTACCATTCCCCAGAACGAGGGCGCGATCACTATCAACGGCCATCAGTCCAAGGTCATCCCGACTGACTTCCACTTCGGCAAGAAGACACTCCTTTACTCGACCGCTGAAGTCTTGACTTACTCCGTCATCGACAACAAGGAGGTCATTGTCCTCTGGCTTCCTGAGGGCGAGCAAGGAGAGTTTACCCTCAAGGGGCACACCGAGCTCAAGCATGACAAGTCTCTCAAGAGCATCAAGGTCAAGTCGGGCAAGAAGAGTGTTACTGTCAACTACACTCAGCAGAAGGGCCTTTTCACACTCAACCTTAAGGATGGATCCACCATTGTTCTGGCTGACCGAAAGACTGCTTACAAGTTCTGGGCTCCTACCTTGGATAACAACCCCTTCGCGCCTGTCAACAAGACTGGTGAGTTCTGCAGATGAACAACACACTTAAGAGACGCATATTGACTTTTGCAGTTCTGGTTCACGGCCCCTATCTCGTCCGCCATGCCACCATCAAGAACGGACAACTCAACATCCAGGGCGATCTCGACAGCGCCACCGAAATCACTGTCTTTGCTCCCGAGTCTCTCAAGTCCGTCGCTTGGAACGGTGAGAAGGTCAAGGTTTCGTCGAAGGAAGGCCACAAGTACACAATCAAGCTCAAGGGTCCTTCGAAGGTTACGTTGCCCAAGCTTGACTCCTGGAAGTATGCCGACAGCTTGCCCGAGATCAAGGCCGACTACAAGACCTCATCCTCGGCCTGGGTTGGTACGTATTACAGTGGTACCTCAGATGACTTGACGTACTGACCTCGAATAGTTGCCGACAAGAAGAACACCACCAACACCGTCCTCGTCCCCGATCTCAAGAACCCCGTGCTCTACGTCGACGAGTACAAGATCCACTATGGAAACCACATTTATCGAGCTACTTTCCCCACTACTAGCTCTGCCCCTACTGGCGTTTATCTTAACCTCACGGGTGGCATGGCCTTTGGCTACTCCGTCTGGCTGAACTCGGATTATATCGGATCTTATCTCGGCGAAGCCACCACTGGCCATGCGGGCCAAGAGTTCTCATTCAAGAACGCCACTCTTTCCAAGAAGGAGAACGTTCTGGTTGTTCTCATGGATAACTCTGGCCACGATCTCCGTGACGGCGCTCTTGATCCTCGAGGTATCACCAACGCCACTCTTGTCGGCCCGGCCAATGGCGGTTATAAGTTCTCTGAGTGGAAGATTGCTGGTCATGCTGGAAGCGTTGAGGGCGAGGTCATCGATCCCATTCGTGGCCCCCTCAACGAAGGTGGTCTCTACGCTGAGCGTATCGGCGCTCATTTGCCTGGCTTCTCCGATAAGAAGTGGAAGTCATACTCTTCCAAGCAGGGAACACTCGTCAACCCCTCAGCTGGAGTCCGTGCCTACCGAACGACTGTCGATCTTGATATCCCCGATGGGCTAGACGTCGGTGTTTCGTTCAAGCTAACAGCGCCTTCCAACACAACCTTCTCTGCCACCAAGAAGGGCTACAGCAACCAAGTCAGAGTTCTTCTATTCGTCAACGGCTACCAGTATGGACGATTCAACCCTTACATCGGCAACCAAATCTCCTTCCCTGTCCCTCCTGGTGTTCTGAACTACAATGGAGAAAACACCATCGCCGTTACGGTTTGGAGTCAGAGTGCTCAAGGCGGCGAGGTCAAGGTTGAGTGGGAGGTTGACTATGCTCATACATCCAGCTTTGATGTCAAGTTTGACAGCAAGTATCTCCGCCCAGACTGGACCAAAGAGAGACTGCAGTACGCTTAAGGAATCAGTAGAGTTACGCGGCGTTTGGAGAGTTAAACATGATAGTTATTAGAATATCAGTCATGTTGGCTAGAACATAATTTAGTGAAGCTCCTTTGGCGTCACAAAAACCCAGTTCTTGTCAGCTGTAACGGGTAGTCCTTCCTTCTTCTGAGCAATCGTGTTGTTCTTAATCATGCCGTCAATCTGCTCTCTGTAAGCAGGCTTGCGATCGACCCAAAGGTGAATACCGCCACGTGCAACATCAACACCCTGGAAAATCATGGGACCGTCACTATCGGGAGTATCACCACCAGCAAGAATAGGCCTGTTCCACTCATCAATGTAGGTGAGAATAGCAGCCCACTTTCCAGACTTCCAAGTAGCTGGAGCCCAGAGCCAGGGAGTCATCTCAGCCTCGAGGTTCTGCTTCTGGGTCTTTTTAGTGTAGTCACCATCCTCAATCTGTTTGCGAGCAGTAGTGATCTCGCCCTTCTTGGTCTTGAGGAAAAGAGATACACCAATGACATTCTGGGGAGGGACGTTGTAGCCGTATTTAGGATCGCTAGCAACCATGCGAACAAGCTCTTCGGAAGCAGCGCTGACGACGTAGACCTTGATGCCGTTGGCCATGAGACGGTTGTACAGCTCGACCTGGCCCTCGAAGATCTTGGGAGGGGAGACTTCGGTGGCTGTGACCTTGTCGTCCTCGTAATAGGTGGTGGGGATGGTCTTGTTGTAGGCCATCAGCTCATCGACGTAGCCCTTGAGCTCACCAAGAGGGAATCCGCTGAAGATTTGGGCAGCCCAAGGATAGCAGACAGCATCCTCAATCTCACAGAGGCGCAAGTAGTAGCTGTACAGCGACTCCTTGTGCTTCTTGGTGTCCTTGAAAGGGACCAGCTTGAGAGCAGGGTCCATGGTCTCTCGTGTAAGAACACCCTTGTTCTCAAGGTAAGGAAGAAGTGATTCTTCCAAATCGAATTGATAGCTGGTGTTGTCCATGTCGAAGACAGCATAGCGACCATTGTTGGCATTGCGAGCAATCATCTTGTTGAGAGCTTTGGCAGCTTGGGCAGGCCAATGCTTCAGCTCAGGACCCTTGAGACCATAGTTGCCATTGGAGGGAGCGGCAGCAGAAGGAGTGCTTAGGCTTGCCAGCCAAAGGGCATTGACAACAAGATTGATGCTGAGTCTCATGATGAAAGGTTTGAGGTGAGGTGAGAAGTAAAAAGCGTGAGGAACCTGCTTTTCCAGCTCCAGCCTGGGATGGGATTAACAGAGTAATTAAAGAAGACCATGGCCGTCAAGGTTTAGCGGCCCGACGATTATTCCATACGAAGTCGCTGATAGTGTTACAAGAGGTAATATCCGGTGGTCGGTCTAAATGGACGATCTTGGACTATTTGGTCACGCTACCCCGCTTACACGTCTACTGAGGGGTTTTAGTCGCTGTCGAGATAACGGCGACAGGAGCTTGTTTCTGTCGATAGAGGTCTCGATTTATTTAATGTCGCAGACTGTCTCGTCAATCTAATACTATTAAGGCTTCTGTTCGACATCAGATCGATCTAAACCATGCCCATATCTCGCAGCTGAAGGTGGTGATGTCAGCCACTTTCCTGTCTAGGCCAAGTTTCCATGAGCAGGGGAGGGTTGTACAGTTCAATAAACGGTCAAGATCTGCGTCATTGACACGAGTAACAAGAACGGCACTCGGCATTAGTTCAAGGCTCCAAGCCAAGAACCCTTTTACTCCAATGATGTAACCCTGGAAGGGGTCCCAGGGCGTTTTCTAAACCACTAACGGGCAGCTAACAGGGGGTTCAAGGTTTAAGCTTGCCAGCGTCGGGGCTCCGAATTCTGCTTATCGCAGGGAGAAATACTTGGATTTAAATTGCGCTTAATTGGTAGGACGGGGCGCCAATGCTTGGGTGCAAGGGTTCCTAGCTGCTTATGTTGAATCTATTCTGACTTCCTCGGCGAAGGCGATGGCTTCTTATCGCTTGGAGCTCCGATGGCCTGCAAGAAATCCTCGAATGCAGGTTGGGGAATCATTCCGCCGCTTGCGTTCTTGTGACCAACAGCAAACCTAGGTCCCAATCGCTCTCTCAGCGTATCGTCGTCTGCCCCATCTGCTGCTCGACTAAGAATTTCTGGGATGTCGACAGGAGGATCTCTGCCCCTGGCGCACGTTGGAACGCGACACGAATAGTTGACAACGCCTCGTGCGTAGCCTTCATTCGCTACCATCACGACTTGGAGCTCTTTTGAAGACAATTGACGAGCCTGGCGTTCTGCAATGAGAGCATGAATCTGTGCTTTCGATTTGATGCGGATAACTGCGATTTTTTTATCAGCAGAAAACAAGGGCACCAGGCGATCGGCCCTCTTCATTTCATGTATCACTTTGGTCCTTGCTTCCTTTAAGAACTTATTCTTGACAAGCTCTATGGGTGATGAGGCCTTGATCAATATTTGCCAGGCCCTAGGGACATCGTAGTCTGCAGTTCGGCGAGGAGCATTGATGAGCTTTGCACTATTATTTATCGTTGTTCTGGTATGCGTCCCAAACGTCGCTTGCATGTTCGGAAATGGTGGCCGCCATCTGATGGCATTACCCAGATCCCCATGCGTTCCCATGACACATAACCAGCCGCATGATTCCTCGACCCTTTCGTGTAAGTCGCGGCAGATGAGATACGTCAGCAGCGAACTTGTAGCTATCGGTGGGCATTTGTTCGCCGTCACTAATATCGCGCCCTTAGGGTGGTCATCGTCTTCTGCCAGATGGTGGTCAATGACCAACGCGCGGTGGGGTGAGTCGATAACGGGCTCTGATTTCCATGAGCCTTGGTCGAGGACAATGATGTAAGACGGATTGTAAGCTTCCATGTTTGCACGAGAATCCCCATAGTGTAGCAAGCTGTTTTTGTTCATCGTGTAACACGATATCAGCTTGGGATGGAGGCCGAGCAAGATGAGGGTTTTTCTTATGATAGCTCCAGCAGCAAGACCATCGGCATCTTTATCAGGGACGATAAGAGTCCGTTTACGAGCGGCAGCACTATAGGATGATTAGCTTAAGTGTCCTTTGGGCTTTAGACATATCGTTCTCATCCCGGCCATGGCGTGATAACAAGAAGGGGTAGCTGACCATTCACGGAGGAAATCCTTTGCTTTCTCAATTTGACTCTTGGGGGCAGGCCAGATCGCGTTTCCGTCCTGATCCCTCCGCTGTTCAGCTTTGTGATAGTCCTTTGCAGGAGACATCATCGGCTTCGCACCAGGATACTGAAACTTATTTCGTGCCACAATCAAGTTTTGAAATTGCCGAAATATTATGAGAGATGGCACATTTTTGCTAGAGGTGGGGAAAGAGGAAGTTTGTGCATTGAAAGTCTTTAGGGCCGACGGAGTCGATATAAGGCGAAGCATGGTTACGGTAATGACATGAAAGCCTTAAAGGACATCGACGCCTGGTGTCATGAAAAACAGAAAAAACGTGGCGAGAAGCACAGCCACGATACTCGCCACATATCATGCTCTAGGGTAGTCTATTTATTGCTCTTCTCCTTACTGTCTATTCATCGAACAGCTGCAGTCGAACGGCGTCGAATATTGAAATTATTATGGATGCATGTATCAATTCACATTATACTTATATTTTTGTTCCCGGTTACCCACTATGCCCTACTATGAATTTCACAAAACGTCGATGGCCGAATGTCCGAGACAAACAACCCGAAACGTTTGTCGGCCACTGCTTTCAAGCGATTGCCCCTTTGATGGGATTGCTCAGATTATCAGTGAAGCCCGCCAATCTGTCAATCCATGCGGCTGAACGCATGCGGAAAGGTGCTTCTGAAGAATGCGGACAAGACGCCAAGCACCTGGGGCTCGATCGCCGCCACCGCACCAATTGGTTGGCTTCCAGGGGCTCAGGAATGCAGTGACTTCAGACTTTCCACCGAGTTCATTCAATATGATGGCTTCTCAAAGTGATCGCCTCGAAATGAGAACAGCGGCTGAATGTTATCGTCTCTCGATCGGATGATAGAGTCAGGGTTCTTAAGCCTCTGGCGATCGATGGCGTTGTAGGGCTTTTGTTCCTGACTACTTAAGTACTACGTCGCTCCCTCGCGATTGTCTTCTGTGGCAAGTATAGTAAACATACCCCGATATAAATATGAAATACTCTGTTTTTGTTTTCCTCTTTTCTGCTGTTGGCGTTACTGCCCAAGCGGCAAACTGCAGTGAAGTAGAGGCCTGCCTCAAAGCTGGCCCGAAAAACGCACGTTTTTGTTTGTTTGTGTAAGAATGAAGGCTAACATTTATCTCTAGACTGATGCCTGCGGTGATAATGAGCGATGCCTTTGCGGAACACATAAAGAGATTGCCAAGTAAGATGCCTCTTCTTTTTCATGGTTCTAGGTTGCTAACACGTCTCCCGTCAAAGTTGCTACGTCAACTCCGAGAAAGATTCGAGAGCGAAACCGGCCGAGCAAGCTGTTGAGAAGTACTGTTCTGTATTGAGAAAGCGATCGAAGCCATTGTATAAGTGAGCGCTGTCGCTTGCAGGATGAGAATTTACTATCAAGACTCGTTGTTCATTATGTATTATTTGTTGAAGATTTGTTGGTGTTTTACAGAAGTCAGGGCGTTATGAGATTAAATTTACCAAAGAAACCAAGTCTGTTGCCTACCGTATTACACTACAATTCCATCTAAAAATGAGAAAGACGCGTACCAATCTGCGTATTAAGCAGATCAGCGATTCATCAAAAAACCAAAAAAGAAATTGCTGCTTCTAACAGCTGGCTGGAACTCTCCCGCCGGGAATTGAACCCGGGTCTCAAGCGTGACAAGCTTGCATACTGACCACTATACTACGGAAGAAGATGACTGTTGAGCAGCCACTGTAGCGGAGTTCGATGTCACGTGAAGACAATTTAGAGTTTATATACCCGACCACAAAATCCTGCATTTTGGCACGCGAATCTCGGAAAACCGACGCTGACAAAGTCAATCCACCAATCACAGCGTCTATTCTGGTAAACTCTCTTCCGGGCGTGAGTATGACGCAACACCAAGCTGATTTATGCTCGTTTCAGCTACCCTGGATTTTACACTGGGTCAAAATCGGCTCGGAACTTCGGAGGTAGACATATATATAAACTTTTGGCGGTGCAGAGACGCTACCAAAGAGGAATTTTTTTATTAATGTACAATTACAATCACTGACCAGTTCGCATTGTATTTTAGCCAATTGTCATTATGTCGGAACCTATGGAATCCAATTCGAGGCGTCATCCCGCCCACAAAGTCTTGGAAGAACTTGGTCTGGTCTCACTGTACCACTCCACCAAAGATGTCAAGATCCTCTGCGCACAGAGATTCATCCGTCTTTTCGCTTATGGCGGATCTACTCTCGTTCTAGTAGCATACTTGCGAGAACTCGGCGTATCGACAACCCGCGTCGGTTTATTCATGACCTTGACGTTGGTTGGTGATATCATCATCAGCTTCCTGCTTGCACTATTCGCTGATGGCGTTGGTCGACGCGCGGTCTTGGCCTTGGGAGCAATCTTGATGACTGCAAGTGGAATTGTGTTTGCCACCTCTAGCAATTACTGGGTTTTGCTTGCTGCAGCAATTTTGGGTGTCATTAGCCCGGGGTAAGACAAAGAAAAATGGTTTGATGGTGTTGATGCTGACAATGGATAGTGGAAACGAAATCGGACCCTTCCGCGGTGTTGAGGAGAGTATCATTGCTCATCTGACTGATGCAGCTCGGCGAGGCGATGTCTATGCTTGGTACAGTCTCTCCGGGACGGCTGGTGGCGCCTTTGGTCTTTTGACTTGCGGTTGGATCATTCATCACATGCGCGTCAATCTCGACATGGATGTCGTAGAAGTGTATCGCTACGTCTTCTATGGATACTCTGTGATGGGAGTGCTGAAGTTGGTCTCGGCCATCATCTTGAGCTCTGCTGTTGAAGTTCACCATGAGCCTGAGCAAGATTCTCTAGCGGACAACAGCGAACAAACACCTCTGCTTCCCGACAACGCTCAAGCTCAAAGTGCTGATCAGCCTCAGCCCAAGAAACAACTTCGAGCTCGAATTTCTCGTGACAGTATCCCGACTGTCGTGACCCTGTGTACTCTCTTGGCCTTGGACAGCTTTGCTTCAGGATTGGCTCCTCTGTAAGTACTTTGACACAATAGATCATCTCTATGCGATAGCTGACATTCCCCATAGCTCATGGATTACTTACTATTTCAAATCTTACTACCATATCGAGGAAGGGAAGCTAGGTTCCATCTTCTTCACCACGAGCATCATCGCCGCTGCATCGATGCTGGTAGCATCTTCTCTTGCCAAGCGGTTCGGCAATGTTCGAGTAAGAATTCAATGCCGATAATAGCTTGAATCATCTAACTAACCTAACTCGCAGACTATGGTATTTACTCACCTTCCATCAGCCGTCTTCTTGGCTCTAGTCCCCATCCCCAACGACGTCCACCTATCGGTTCTCTTTCTCATTCTACGATCTTGCACTCAGTCAATGGATGTTGCACCCCGCTCAGCCTTCCTCGCCGCT